>OY821742.1:21739559-21747059 GCA_963682055.1 Primula veris
GAAAATTTATCTCCAATTGTTAATCAATCAAATAATCTGGATGAATATCCCCATTAAATATTTGGTTTGGTAGAAGACATGAAATTAATAATTAATTAAGAAGTCATAGCAATAAAAAAGTGGTAAGGGAAGTATTTGTCCTATATGTACAAATACAAATAGGGTGGATCTTTACCCGGAGTAGAGCATAAACCTAAAAAGATTTAAGAGACCCATTCCGGAACAAGAAAATGACATCGTGATTTGGATCTCAATGAAAAAATACATCAATGCTAAGTTAATTCGATAAATTTGAAATTCTTTTTTATATTCTTGCTATTCTAAGAGAAGAAAAGGAGTCAAAAAAACTTCTTTATTGAAAAAGAAAAATCGAAGAAGAAGTCCTTTCGTTAAAAGTTAGAAGGAGCCTACTATACTATGTATGATATGAAAAAACAAAAGAGGGCTGGAATCTATACATTGATTTTTCGGAATTTTTTTTTGAACCGTATGCAAAAAAAAGTGCATGTACGGTTCCTAAGGGATACAACTTTACCCGAATCAACCGACTTTATCGAGAGAGATTACTTTTTTTAGGCCAAGCAGTTGATAGCGAGATCTCAAATCAACTTATTGGTCTTATGGTATATCTGAGTATTGAGGATGATACAAAAGATCTTTATTTGTTTATAAACTCCCCTGGTGGATGGGTAATACCTGGAGTAGCTATTTATGATACTATGCAATTTGTTCGACCAGATGTACATACAATATGCATGGGATTAGCTGCTTCAATGGGATCTTTTATCCTGGTTGGAGGGGAAATTACCAAACGTCTAGCATTCCCTCACGCTTGGCGCCAATGAGGTTTTTTTGAGAGAAACAAAAAACTATAACTTCGCCATATGAAATAGAAATATTAAGTAAAAATAGCATGGCATTTAGAATTCGATATGACAAAATTTTGATTATTATTATTAAAAATAAATTAAAAAAGAAAAGAAAAAGAAATTAGATTATATATCGAGAGAGTAGTATGAAATCAAAAGTATTTCTTAGTTTATCTTATCCATCGGAAATACTGTTCAGCGTCACAAACTTTTTTCATACCATAGATCTCTTAAGAATATTTATTGTATAAATTATAAATTAAAGTACAAAATATTTTTTTTATTTACTTTTTTTTATTTGATCGGATAAAAAAGAAACTTTGGGATTGCTGAATCAACAGACAAATAAATACCAAAAAAGAAATAAGAAATATATAAAGCAACGGAACCATCATAGTATTTTTTAACTCCTCCAAAAAGAAGGGTGGTAATTGAATAATTTACCAATATGAGTCTCATAGATCCTATTTGTCTCTTTCTGCGATGGAAGGTAAAGATCCATTTTATTGTAGAGCCGTATGCAATACATCAAAGATGCCCGTACGGTTATTCTATTCTTTTTTATTAAGTAGTTGTTTTATCTTTATTTATTTTCTCTTCACTCCATCGTCTAGTATAGAACAAACTTTAGTATGTTCTATCATCAGGGTAATGATTCATCAACCCGCTAGTGCTTTTTATGAAGCACAAACGGGAGAAGCTATCTTGGAAGCGGAAGAACTGCTAAAACTGCGTGAAACCATCACAAGGGTTTATGTACAAAGAACAGGCAAACCCCTATGGGTTGTATCCGAAGACATGGAAATAGATGTTTTTATGTCAGCAACAGAAGCGCAAGCTTATGGAATTGTTGATCTTGTAACAGTTGAATGAAAATAGAAAATAGGATGGATTTAGCACAAATTGGTGATTTATTATTTTATCTTCTTACCAAGTTCAATATTTTATTATATTAACTAATAGAAGTAATTCATAAGAATCCGGTTAGGATCGATCTAAACCAGCTCATTATGTATATCATTCAACATGCCAACGATTAAACAACTTATTAGAAATACAAGACAGCCAATCAGAAATGTCACTAAATCCCCCGCTCTTCGGGGATGCCCTCAGCATCAAGGAACATGTACTAGGGTGTATGTGCGACTCGTTCAGATCATAGGCTGGGGCACAATAAAAAAAAATTCCAGTATCAATGATCAGTACCAATTAATAGGATAAAATGGAAGAACTCTATTCCATTCACTTTCTAGATATATATATATATATATATATATATATATATATATATATATATATATCTTTCTATTGTGTATGAAATTTATGGTTTCCATTGGTGTAAATCCAATTACCTGAATTTAATTTAAGATAAAAAAAAATGTCCCATTGGTATTAAATGGTTAGCCATTAAGCGGGAACAATCTTATTAAAATAAAAAAAAGAAATATTAGACTTCCAATCTTGCAAGAACGGACTAAGAGGGTCAGCTACCCAGCGAACTTTCATAATTAAATACCATTACTGTATAGGTAGATCTCCTTGTGAAAGACCTATTACTGGCTAATTTATGGGTCGAGCCAAAGAGTGTGAACTATACAAGTTACTCATAAGGTTAGGTTAATTAAATAAATTATTAATATTACAGGCTCCGGTGTATAGAGAAGACCTCACCGTTTACGAATTTACCATAGAAACGATGAAACCCGCTATTTCTTTATCCATTTACTAGTTTTTTATTTACTATGTTTTTGAGACCTACTCGAATACAATTTCTTTTTCGAGATAAAAAATTGTGGTCGGGAAGGTTAGAGTAGCTAAAGCCATTGGAATTTTTATTTTATACATTGGAAAAATCCGTTTTGTTATTAATAGACTGAGGAAGGGGAATAGAAAAACGGAAAGAAAGTAAATCCATTCGTTATTCGATTCGTCAAAATTTCATTTATTCAATGACCAGAATTAGACGGGGATATATAGCTCGGAGACGTCGAACAAAAATGCGTTTATTTGCCTCAAGCTTTCGAGGGGCTCATTCAAGACTTACTCGAACTATTACTCAACAGAAAATAAGATCTTTGGTTTCGGCTCATCGAGATAGAGATAGACAAAAGAGAACTTTTCGTCGTTTGTGGATCACTCGTATAAACGCAGTAATTCGCGAAAGGGGGGGTATTCTATAGTTATAGTAAATTAATACATTATTTGTACAAGAGCCGAGTGCTTCTTAATCGCAAAATACTTGTGCAAATAGTTATATTAAATAAAAAAAGTCTTGATTTCCAACGAGATCATAAAATAAGTCGATTCTAAGAAATCTACTAGAATAGAGTTCCCCGGAGAATGAACTCCGGGAGGATAGAGTAAAAATAACTATGAGAAAAAATTATTATGAGCAAATTATGATAAAAAAATAGTCAACATAAATAACCAGGTTAAATAAAAAAAGATTTCTTCGTCTTCCCTGAGTTTTTCTTATTCTTCTGACACGATACCAAAATCTGGATTTTCGGGTTTTTGTACAAAATACGTTTGAGTTTCGATTGGAATTTTAATTCAATTGAAGAAAGAATAAACTTATTTAATTCTAGTTCTAAGACCGGCAGTTCTAGCGGTTGATTCGCCTTTTTTAAATTGTTTCTCATTATTAATAAAAGGTAATAGAGATAAAATACGAGCTTGTTTTATTTATAGCAATAGTAATTAATCGTTGTTGTTTCAAGGTCAATCTATTCACTCGTCTAGATAGTATTTTTCCTTGTTCACTAATAAATCGACTAATTAAACTCATGTTTCTATAATCAATTCGATCCCCCGATTGGATCGGGGGTAAACGCCTATGAAAAGATCGCTTGGATTTAAGAAAGGGTCGCTTGGATTTATCCATGGTTTGTTTAGTTTAATTCTTATCGTAAAAATCCTATTATGGTCACATCGAAAATGAATTCAAATAGGATTGACTTTGTTTATTAAATGTATTTATTAAATATGTTATTATATATAATGTCATTTTTCCCCTACCTTGTAAGGAAGGGTGACACACAAGGACTCGACTCGATCTACTTTTTTATCTCCCCATGAATTGTATGTTGTAACAATAGGGACAGAATTTTCTCAATTCCAATCGATTGGGTGTATTATGTCGATTCTTTTTAGTAATATATCTGGAAATCCCCGTTGCTGACTTATTAACACCGTTTTGGACACAACTGGTACATTCCAAAATAACAGTTACTCGGGCATCTTTCCCCTTGGCCATGAACCTCCTTTGGATTTTTTATTTGTTATACTCGTCTATTTTTGATCCTAAACGAAGAAGAAAGGAAGGAAAAACAATATAAGTTACTAATTTGAAATCCAATTAGGAAAGATTGGGGTGGAATCAATCAAGTATATAGTAAATAATAAGTAATACAATGATTTCAAAACATAACATATTTCGAATAGTAATACAGTTTTTTAGTTAAGTATTTTGTATAATACTCTTGTAAACCAAACTTTTATACTCTCCCCCGAATTTTTCAATTCTTCTATTATTATATATGAATGTCATTAAAACTTGAACTTGAATTTCTCAAATAATAAAATAAAGTCTTGAATCTACTTTATTTTTTCTCTTTCCTGCCTTATTCTTTTTTTTTTTTATAAAAAAAGGGAAAAAAGAGAACAGAAGGTGAGAAGACTTAGTCACATCGATATTTTATTCTATCTCTAATCTTCTTCATTCCTTCCCGTGCAAATAACTAGAATGAAAAAAAAGGGAATGTCAACGCATCCGAAAAAAAACGATTAATCTCGATCAATAGACCTGCTAAAGACCCGAACAATAGAGTACTTAGTACCGGTGCCACAGAGAGATATGTTTTGAAATCTCGCATTCAAAAACCTCCTTCGTTATTTTATTGTAATAAATAATGGTAATCCATATATGATCACATGCATATGTAGTAAGAGACACCTGTAGTTGTCCGCGCAATCTCTAATTTGAATTGAAATGTACAATGATCCAGTTGAGAGTATTTTCTTTTGCTTAAAATCAAAGAAAACAAAAAAAAAAATTCGCGACTACTTAGTAATAAATTTTGTATTTCTTTGATTTCCAGTAGGTTTCGTATTTTCTATGTATATAAGGTTTAAGGTTTTTTACTATTATTATATGTTATATGAGACCAAAAAGAATAAATGGAAAGTGTATCCCGATGAAAGAAATAAGGATGTGGAAAACAAGAGAGGAATTCGATACAATGACACTGTAGACTAATTAGAAGGGATGTAGCACAGCTTGGTAGCGCGTTTGTTTTGGGTACAAAATGTCACGGGTTCAAATCCTGTGATCCCTACTTACTACTTCTCAGTAACGAGGGATTCATTGAAATTCATAATTTTGAATTTTCGCCATAGATTAACTATTTTATTTTCTAGTAAATATATCTAAGCTGTATTAGAGTTACAAAAAGAATCTTTTTCTTTATTTTTATTACAGCCTTATCTATTCTGATAAGAAAGCGCTCTTAGTTCAGTTCGGTAGAACACGGGTCTCCAAAACCCGATGTCGTAGGTTCAAATCCTACAGAGCGTGATTCCATTCTTCCTAGATCCATTAGACCGAAAAAGCTTCATTAACTTGAACAGCAAGCTTACTTTGACCTCCTGCGGGTAAAATAAAGGAGGAGGTCAATCAAAAAACTAGATGTTAATTAAAGGTCCAACTGATCACCACGTCTGTATTGTAAATATGAAGTTATGAATAATCCAGACAAAGTAATAGGAATGAGACCTAACAGAATTCCAAATAGAAAAACTTCAATCATTTATTAAATTTGTTTGAAAAGAAAAAATAGGTAATATCTATACCTAAATAGTAATGCGAATTGCCACGAATCTCAATGATCAAGAATTGGCAATTAACCCGGTAAATAATTATGGAATACACGGAATCCCGCATTAATAATTTCAAATAAGTCGTACCTTGCTCAGACCAATAAATAGAGCCGAGGTTATAGTTAAAGCTGCTAGTAAAAAACCGAAATAACTAGTTATCGTAGGCATGAAGGAGCTAAATGAAATATATTGTTTTATACATAGGTTTCTAAAGCACTTACCTAAGTGAGTTTCCTATTTTGCAAGATCAGAGGATAAGCAAAAATACCATTTTGAAATAATAAGTTTAATTTAAACTTTTGAATTCCTTAATCATTATAGATAGCATTAACAAAACAAAGAGAAAGTGACAAGTGTATAAAAATCAATTTATTCATCATTTGTGGCATTTGCCTAAATACCGTATACCGTAATTCCAATCAACATATTTCGTGAGCAACTCTTGAATAAACTCGAAAGTACTAATAAGAACTATGTTGTGTAACTTGAATCAATCACTATAAAATTGGAAAATTATTTCTAGTTTGTTTGAGCATTTCTTGTATCTTTTAATTGGATCAAATTGTCTATTTTAAAATGAATATTTTCTTTACTTTAGCTTTAAACGCTTATTTTCACTTAATAGATTCAATTATTTTGTTCCAAACCTAGATTTCAAGACTTTTAATTCCTATTTTTTCTTTTTCCCTATGATTAATGATTATATAATATTATATAAATACGAATCCTGGTAGTTAGGTCAAGAAAGAACCTCGATCTAATATGCATGCATCATAAATATTTTTTTATTTTTTTTTCAATTATTTTTTTATTTTTTTCAATTTTTTTCATCGAATACTATTTTACTGTTATTTCTTGGTATTGGTCTTACTTGTTACTGGATGATTAAAGCAATTCCTTAAAATAATAAAAGGAAATTAGAAAAAAGATTCTACTACATAATAGATACTTGATCCATTTTTCAAAACCAACCTGTCTTGTTCGATTCACTTTTTATTGGTTATTGAATCTTCAGTTTATAGCTCAAAACTTTTAAGGGGCAGTTTTATTGGTTATTGAATCTTCAGTTTATTGCTATTTGGGGGTGGTCCCTTTTATGGGGTCAACTCAATACGTTCTAAGAAGAAATATTTGAATATAAATCTCATCGATCTCATAAGTATCATACCCAATCCCATCAATCAAATCACTTTTTCGAGAAATACGAGACATCTAAGTCATACAAGTAAAGAGATCTATTCATTGATAAGAAAAAGAAAAAACGTGAATGGGGATTGAATTGATGATAAAATAGAATCCTGGGTCGCGAATAGTGATTCGATTGATGATGAAGAAAGAGAATTCTTGGTTCAGTTCTCCACCTTAACGACAGAAAAAAGGATTGATCAAATTCTATTGAGTCTGACTCATAGTGATCATTTATCCAAGAATGACTCTGGTTTTGAAATGATTGAACAACCGGGAGCAATTTACTTAGGATACTTAGTTGACATTCAGAAAAAGTATCTAATTAATTATGAGTTCAATACAACCTGTTTAGCAGAAAGACGGATATCTCTTGCTCATTATCAGACAATCACTTATTCACAAACCTCGCGTGGGGCTAATAGTTTTCATTTTCCATCTCATGAAAAACCCTTTTCGCTCCGCTTAGCCTTATCCCTCTCTAGGGGTATTTTAGTGATAGGTTCCATAGGAACTGGACGATCCTATTTGGTCAAATACCTACCGACAAACTCCTATGTTCCTTTGA
>OY821742.1:25577059-25725087 GCA_963682055.1 Primula veris
AAACTATCAACATCTCAAGGTTTTTGGAGATTCTGATTTGGTCATAAATCAAGTTACAAATGAATATGAAGTTAAGAAAATAGAGTTGGCACCATATCGTGATTTTGCAGCGAGACTTGTTGCAAAAATTAGAGATGTGATGCTAGATCATGTTCCAAGGAAAGAGAACAAACAAGCTAATGCGTTGGCAAAGTTAGCATCCACCATCTCAATGTCCAACAGATATGTGAAGATTCCTGTATGTATGTCAACGCTGGGTAATTCCTCTTGAATTTGTAAATGAAAATAAGATTGTCGAAGAAGTTACCACAATTTCCATTTTTGAAATTGAGAAAGAAGATTAGAGGCAGCCTATCATCCACTACTTGCTGCATAATTGCCTGATGATAAACAAAAAAAGATAGATACAAAGCGAAGAGCTGCTAGGTTCATTTTCTTCAAGAATACTTCTACCGTCGATCTTTCGAAGGGTAATTTCTACGATCTCTAAACGAAGAAGAATGAATAAAGGCAATGGAGGAAGCTCATTCTGGAATTTGTGGCGTTCATCAGTCAGGTCCAAAGCTTTACTTCCGAGTCAAAAGAATGGGATACTACTGGCCTACTATGGTCAAAGATTGCATGAGTTTCGCCAAAAGATTTCAGCCTTGTCAATTCCATGCAAATTTTATTCATCAACCGCCTCAGTTGTTACACCCTACGGTTGCGTCTTGGCCATTTGAGGCATGGGGATTGGATGTAATAGGACCACTACCTAAGTCCTCTGTGGGGAATCTCTACATACTTGCAACAACCGATTATTTCTCAAAATGGGCAAAAACGGTGCCTTTGAAAGCTGTGAAGAAGGAAACGGTGGTAAATTTCATCAAATCCAATATCATATTTCGGTATGGGGTTCCATGCTACATCATCAATGACAACGGAACGCCTTTCAATAATAAGTTGGTGACAAATCTATGCAAGAAATTCGGCTTCAAACAACATAACTCTTCGATGTACAATGCGCCAGCTAACAGACTCGCAGAAGCTTTCAAAAAAACATTTGGAAACTTGCTAAAGAAGGTTGTGGAAAAATCAAGAAGGGACTGGCACAAAAGGATCAAAGAAACTCTTTGGGAATATCGAACATCAACTCAAGTCACCCCATATTCGTTGGTGTACGGAGTAGAAGTTGTCTTGCCACTGGAAACGCAAATTCTGTCACTTAGAATCGCCCTCCAAGAAGGATTGACACTTGAAGATAATGCCCACTTTCACCTCGAAGAACTTGAAGCACTCGACGAAAAGAGACTTGAAGCGCAACAAAAGTTGGAATGTAACCAAGCACGACTGTCGAAATCATTCAACAAGAAGGTCAAACAAAGATCGTTCCAAAAGGGAGACTTGGTGCTAGCAGTTAGAAGGCCTATCATCACAACACGACGCACCGGGAACAAATTTCCTTCAAATGGGATGGACCGTATACAGTGATAGAGGTTTACACAAATGGCGCCTACAAGTTGCAAAGCAAAAACGGTTTGAAGATTGGCCCCATCAATGGAACATTTTTGAAGCGTGAATACCCCTAAAGAAAAAGTGAAGACACTCCTTGACGCAAGAGTATAAAGTGCATGTTACTCGTCGCCCAAATGAGTATAAATATTGAGCCAACAAAAAATAAACTACGTTTGACTTGATCATTCATGGGTACGTAGGCATCATGAGACTTTCTTCAAGTTCAGTTATACCAACAACCAAAAAAATAAAATTCCAAAAAAAATATAAAATATCAAAAAAAATCCAAAAAATAAATAAATATCAAAAATATAAACAAAAAAAATATATATAAAAATACAAAAAAAAAAAAGCTTGAACTACGTTTGACTTTATTCTTGGTGGGTATGTAGGCATCTTGTGATTAATTTCAAGACCAGTCATACCAAAAACAAAAACAAAAAAAAATTATTCCGCAAGTTTAAGGAAAATTCAAGAAGGAAAAAAAAAGCACGAAAAGGCGAAGATTGTTGGAAACACGTTTTATTTTGCAGCGAAAAACTGGCCTTTTATTCTGATTATAGTGTATATGGATTATATAAAAACAATACAGAAATAGGTCACGGGCAAAAGTAGATCACACTTGATCTTCTACCGTATTCCTATAATATTGGTTACTCCTTAGAGAGATGGGCTCTCAAACTGTTAGAAACTCTACAAAAATATTTTTATGAGACTTATATATCTTTTTCACAGCATAAGAGTATATTTATAGGATACGGTAGGGACCCAGTGCACATGAAAAATAAGAATTTTACTTAACCTAGATCTCTAACCCTAATTAGATTATAATTTAATTAATAAATATTATCTAGTCTTAATTAAAAAAACTAATATAATATTATCTAATTAATATTTTAATAATCATAGGATAATCTATGAGTAAATTATATTCATTTCCATTAGATAATATAATTGCACTCTTAATTCTTCTCAAAATAATATTTAAGAGCACATTTTTAAATACTTAAATATCTCCTCGCCTTAAGATTACAGATATCCACCGAGTAAATAAATTACTAATAATTATTTTACTCGGCATATTATTTCATAGACTTTTACACTTAACTTATTTGTTGTGTCGGATATAAAATCCACTTGCAAGATTTGACACAAACAAAACTTATAATCTTCTCAAGAGGATATCATCAATACTTGTTAAGAGACGTGAATTCCTTCGATTATAAACACACACCATATAAATAATATGACTGCCCAACGTACGGGTTTGTTGACCACAACAAATCTCACCCTTCGCAAATTAAAGAAAAATATATTATAAATATATGTATTGAAAATAAACTAGGAATTAAGAGTATAAGTAATCATAATAATTCCTTAGGTATAATTATTTTATTCTGGTCAGTACCATAAAATAATACCACTTTGTCCTGTTCAATATACTATAAGTATACTAGCACAAAGAGTCGGAACTCAACCGTTACTTGTAGTCAAGACAGGCCTACTAAAACTATGTGCTACAATTATACCAATGGTTGTCCAATCCATCTAAAGTTGTGAACGATAAAATATATTCTGTTAGAATCAGTGATTTGATCTTCCGTGTGTAAGTCATACTCTACACACCAAATCACTTACTATACAAAATAAATACACATGTACCTATAAATAACATGTACAACATTACTCAAAACTATTCTCAAAAAATCGTTCATTGTTAATAAATAAATATTAAACCAACAATAAATCATGTCTTTTAGTATATCATTCTAACAATCTCACACTTATACTTAAAGCCATGATTTCTTATATTAAACTCTCATCCCCTCTATTTATCTAAGATCTTACCAAGAAAATCTTAATAAAGGGTTTACTAGAAAATTAAGATGTAATCATGTTCTCTTTTAACTCTATGTTGATTTTCTAGAAATATTACTTGACTGAAAATTCAAGTCTACTGATCAAAATGTTTAAGACTAAATTCTTGGTAAAAATACATTTAATACTTAATCATTTATGATACTTCATTAATTGTTTTACCATGGATAAATAATCCCGCCATGAGCTAGATTTATATCGACTAACAATGCCAAAGGAAAAATAAATATAATATCTAACGAATTTCATAACATACATAAGACTTCCAATTGCCAACACAAATGGAATTGTCTATTCAATATTCCAAATCCGAAAAAAGTAATCCTTTCTTAGAAAACAATATGCTAAATTCGGCTAGAACCGATATCTTGTTTTTTGAGAAGCCCAACATCAATTGATGTGACTGGCTTATCACAAATCTTTTAATATCTAACTGTCTCGATAATTATACCTTTACTATAAATAACAATTCCACATCACATCTGATGACTAAGTTAATTTACTCATAGTACCAAAAATATCAATACATACCAATCACGCTTCCAGTACTTATACTACTTAAACGACCATTGATCAAAGTCATAAGACTTTATAATCTAGATGTCTGCTTAAGTTTAGAGAGTTCTTAAGCTTGCACAATATGTGTTATTGGCTCATTGATGAATATCTGGTTGTACTATAAAGTACTACACTCAAGACTTTCAATTAGAAAAACTGTCTTTACCAGATTTCTAACCATTTGCCAATGATCTGCATCTATTTCTCATTGAGATTCATTGTATCTAGTGGTTCAATTTCCAACTTATCAAGGATCATCTCGCAAGATTATCCTAAAATTAAAAACGTAAATTTCGTTTCATGACCCTCCCACTACGATGAACATCCCTATAAGTACTAATCATTAATAACATTTGAACTGGTGTTATACACCAACATCCTCTGCATGAATCAGTCGATTTCTCCCACTAAGAAAACGTATCCGTGAGTCCATCATGCGACATTTCATTTTGAATTATAGGTATATAATAAAAATAAATGTCTCTTTACTAACTCTTAACTACTATCAAGCTAACTTTGTTTTGGATTCGTGGTAATATCTTATCCTTTTCAAAAGATCAATCAATGTGTCCTAACAATGACTTCCGATTCTTAGGACAATAAGAAACCATTTTTCATTTCTTTTAGATAACATACAAGAAACAAACATCAATACTCGATTCAAACATCTTTTTCTTTTCCCTTCAACATGTGTGTTGGACTCCCACATACTAGAACTTCATAATATTAGGCTTGCGCCAAATATAAAGTTCTATGGAAGTACTAAATAATAGCTAAGATAAAGTTCTATGAATGTACATTTACTTTGAATAATCACAAATAAATATGACTGTCTATTAAAAAACTCATGTATCATGGATCTCATAGTATTACACGGATCGGAATGAACTAATTCTTACACTTCTTTAACTCATACAACATTTGATCGTGAAAGATCACTTGGTCATTTTACTATCTAAACATGATTCAAGAGTTGGTGGTGCCTCCACTTTCAATGATCCAAATGCACCATTCTAAACCAACCTTGACATTATTTTTAGATTAAAATAACCTAGGTACATGCCAAAATTATGTATAGTTCATTACTTGAAAGTTAATTTCTCTAATATGGTATGTTAATAATATTATTCAAATTTTAATTGCTATGTAGAATTAGAATTTAACAATAATATAAAGATCATTCACTTATTTACTATATCCAACAAATTATCTATTTTACCTAATAACCGGAGAGTTTTTAAACTAAACAAAATGTCTTCATCCATTATCTTAGAAACTGAACCAAAGTTCTTTCTAATGGAAGGTTTATATACATTGTCTATTATTATTAATGTATGATTAATACTAATCAATTCTAATATCTTCCATTCTAAATACTTGCATCTTGTGCAATCTCCCAAAATGTATAATATATCGCCATCACTAAACTGTCTGGTTTACTGGAACCTTTGCAATAAATTGCAACCATGATTAGTAATTCCAATATCTACACACCAGTTTATGGTAGATATAATCACTAAATATTTTCAGCAACAAGTGAAAGAGACATAACTTCTAGCTTAATCTTAAGTTAAATGTATTGGACAATATTACATTAAATGACTTGAGGCCGATTCATGTGACTTTTTCCTTTTCTTATAACCTTTCGGTTTATAAACATAAACATTTCCATTAACCTAAGCAACACTAGACTTTTCATGAGATCTTTTGGTGTATTATCTATCATCTTTGCTTTCACCATTAATTTCACCTTTAAGAATCTCTAGTTCAAGAATATGATCCTTAAATTGTGTCTGTTCGTCATTACTGTGTTTAAGAAATTTCAGATGTTATTTTCTCTATTATCACAATCTCGAATCTCAAACATACGTTTTAAATTCATCGTGATGTCATAGAAATATAACATAAATTGATGTTGATGTCGCAATACAATAGTCATGAATGACAATATGTATTACCGCTACATCTCTTAAAATTATATTCAATCCACCTCCGATAAGGATGAGTCAACTAATTAGTTACCCACTCATTCGAAACTGATGGACATACATTAAAACACAAAACTTTGCTTATTAGCAGTAAAAGAAAAATATCCGAGTTTTATTTTCAGTTATAATAATTCAAATCAACAACTTAACCTTTTAAGTATACTATATAGTGGCACAAATACAATTTGTTTTCATGAGAAAATAATTACAAATAAAATATTAAATGAGCAACTAAAATAACTATGAATTATTAATAAATATGATCCCTAATCCAATATTTAAAACTTTAATCAACCACTAGTCTAATCACCGTAAATAATTTACCTCGATGGGAAGACGTATATTATTTAACATTCGATATGCTAGTTTAGCCATTTAATTTTACTGTCTAGACAAATACCAAGTTAAAAATTAAATATCTGGCTTAAGTTTGGTCCTATAAATAGTAATATAGCCTCAGATGAAGAGGGATAATAATAATTATATTTAAATGAATATCATCGCCCATTATAAATCAATTGTTCGAGTATATAATCTCTCAGATGGAGAGATGATTAGATACTAACAAAATATTTATACTTTATACTTGATGATTCCGTAATTATTCTATCGGATGGGGAGGAGGCACTATAGTCAACACGTAAAATAATTACTTCATCTATAAAATAACGATGGAGACCGTGACATTTATACAAATAAATTCACTCTCCTACTTAGTTATTTATTAATTTTAAGGATACAAATTATACTTAGTGATCCGTAATTAATTTCATCCGATATGGAGTAAGGCATTATAGCCAACGCGTGATAATTAAATACATCACTTATAATTTGCTTTCTGTCAATTCAATTAACCATTAATTAAAACTTATTGTTATTAATTAATTATCAAACAAACTAATTAAGTCTAAACAGTATTAATTAATTCAGTTAATCAAATTCAAACTATTAAAATCGATAAACTAGAATTATCAATTTAATCTAAATAGTTTCTAATTAATTAAATCTTAACTATTATTAATCAATAACAAATATCAATTAAATCTAAATAGTTATTAATTAATTACATGGAGTTTTCAGATTATATATGAACGGGTGTACTAAATCTGTCAAAATCTGAAATCGTGGGTTGCACTGTAATTACTTGATAATATTATGGGTCAAATCTGATCTGTTTGAAAACAGGGCTATATAGTGATATTTGAAAAACTACAAAGACCACTTAGAAAAAACATAGCCAACTTAGCTATTAACAAGCATGGCCCTTGATATTTTCAAATTTACAAAGATGATCCCTGGGTTAATTAACAGCAGCTAGGGTTTCAAAAACTCATACCCGCCGCCACCTATATCCCATCAACCGCCGCCTTCTGGAGCTGCCACCAGGAGGCTGGACAGCCCTTACAGCTCCGGCGTTTATTTACAACTATATATAACAATTTTTTATCCAAGTTCAAAATTACACAATACAACTACAAGTACCAATATACATATATCATTATACTTCATACATATATACCTACACGCCTTGAAAATAAAATTTTCAGAAAATAAATTTTCATTCCGAAGCTGCAGTGTCACTAGCGTCTTCTTCTCCAAGGCCTAACGAGTAAACCTATAGTCCATAATTACATCGAGGTACTCCTAACTCCCGTTGCACACTCGAGATGCTAAAATCACCACCATCAAATCGCAAGAACTGTTTGGAAAAACCTCATGACCCATGGCTGTATGAACAAACAAAATAGTAAGAAGGAAAAATAAAAAGAAGAAGAAAAGATCACGATAAAAAGCTTCAAGGACAAGGCAAAAGAAAATTAAGCTGAGGAGATAAAAAAAAAGGTGGAGTTTATTTTTGAGACCTCGAGCGTTATGCAAGTTGGCGTGGTACTTCAGAAGTCATCCAAAACAAAACAAAATAAAGTAGAGTATTTGTTGCTTCGATATAGAAGTCTGCAAGATCAAGAAATTTCATTTGAACAATAAAATAAAAATAGGTTGTGCACTTCTACAAATCAAGAATTAGAAGTGGAAGGCCTTGAAATTGAACGAGTTTGCTGGAGCTATATTTGAAAAAAATATAAGGTGCTACAAAAGAATAAAGAAAAGGAGGAAGTTATCACCTTTGCTTACGTCACTTTGAAAAGTTTCTGTGTTGCATCTCCAAAATTTGTGTAAAATATTAGAGCTCACGGGACCTCTTATTTACAGATCATAAACTTGCTAAAGAGTTGTACACATTGATAAGGACTCAAAACTCTTTAACCTTATCACCAAACTACATCTCCCAATGCGACTCTATCTAAGAGTTACCAGTACATACGGGTTAGAAGTTCAAACCAAATAAAAAGACTCCTAAAGCAACAAAACTACAAAATAAATGACAGTTCTAAAAACAAAACAAAAATTGTAAAACAAATACAATTCATCAATGACCCAATGAATTAACTTGTTATTTGACATACGTGGATTCTGTTCTATCTTCAAAAAAATAATGGACCAAACTATGGAAATGCTTCATTGAGTATAGTATCTCAAATACATTACAACAAGATTCAAGAAATTGGGAAAATTCTACACTCAAAACGAAGCTACAGAAATTACCAATGGCAAGGGAGCTACAAAAATTGGAACGAAGCTACGAAAATTGGAAATGTAGTCCAATCCTTCACAAATAAATTCGACACTCGTTCTTCTCAAAAAAATTCAAGCAAACAAGTATTAAAGGGGGCATCTATTGACACGCAAATTTTACGTCCACTAAAAATGTGACACATATCATTTAAATCAAGTAGCAATTAATTACTAATTTATCTGTCCGAGAATAGACTCGTTATTAGTAATTTAAAATCGAGAAAGAAAATATATTTTATCATCTCAAAAAAATCTATGATGATTATATAAAATAAAAGTATTTCTTTTTCTAAAATCATTAAATATGGTATAAATGAAGAATTACTCAAATTATATTACTGTTGTGTGACATATTAGCTCGTTATAGATATATATAGAGATATGTATAGATATAGAGAGAGGTATGAGAAACAACAGACGAAGTGTTTATTCATTAATATGATTGTACAGAAAGATATATCAAGAGACCCCTGACCCTCTTTATATAATAGAGGGTAGGGTTACATATGCTAGGAAAGTCCAAGATAGACCCAATAGAGTAAGGCCCAAGATGGCCAGTAATATCCTACAATACTCCCCCTTTGTACATCTTGATTTCTTCGTCTTCATGCTGTCGATGTGAGTCGAGTTCATTCGTAGTGCTAAACACATAAAAACCTTAGGGACGGAAAACCCAGTGTTGGACAAAACCGGTACCTATGAGAAACGGTGTAGCCGAATGATATAGGCCGAAATTCTATGTAATTAACTAACCACAAAACATTGTGCCTCATCAAAACCTTGGCAGAGCAAACCCAATGAGAAAATCTCTGATCGAAGAAAAAGAGTGCAACAGTGGTAGTAGTAGAAGATCAACCACAAAATAGGTGCCTCATAAAAACCTTGCTAGAGTAAACCTAGTGGGAAAAACCTCTAGTCGAATGACAAAAGAGTACACAGTGGTAAGAAGTATACAACAGGATACTCCCCCTAATTTCGGCAATCTTAAGTGAGATATAATGGGAACGTGTCTCGCTAAAAATCTTGCCAGGGAAAACCTAGTGGGAAAAAACCGTGGTCTAAGGACAAAAAGAGTACATGAGCATGCGGCTGGATACTCTCCCTCACTTGCATATGACTGGGTGCGAGGATTTCGACTAGTAGTAATTAGTGCAATAAGCATTCACCTGAATGCTCCCCCTCAGTTGCACATGACTGGGTGCAATGATTTCATATTCGAATAAAGAGTACGAGCATTCGACTGGATGCCTCATTTACTTGCACACGACTGTATGCAAGAAAATATAACGTGGAATAAACCGAGCATTCGACAAGATGCTCTTAAACTTCATATGTGAAGATTTATTTCGGCAAGAAATGCTAAATAGCATAATCTAGTCATGTCTCTCTTGATCGATAACAACAAGTTGTCCTCAAATAAGACAAGTGTTTTATCTGGATCGTGAGAGAGAGCATATGTAATTCAAATATGGCTAATACGAGCTCAAAGCCATATACACTCTCTAGTCGTCTCATAGAGCACAAGTAGATCAGAGTGATTCGTTTGGAGTCATTCAAAGACCTCCAAGATATTGCCTTATTCCTAATGGTAAAAACAGACCATGTTAGCAATATCCCTTATGCAGGTCTGATAAGTAACCGACATCGGTATAACCGAAAAAGGGTTGCGTTAATTCGAGTACCGAAGGGGGTAGCTACACTCGATGATGCAAATGGGATAAACTAGCCCACTTCCAAAATTACCATAAGGTAAGGGAATGTGTCTTTAGTGCCATTTCGATGGCAGCGTGTTAGTGCGATGCTGAGTCAAACTATACCATTCACAGCATACGAGATGTTCGTCCTAGCACATTAGGCCAAGTACAATGATGTGATTATTGTACTTAGATATGAACATCATGGTTCAATATCTCTTCATCGTCTCATCAGAGACGTACTGGGTCTATATCAATGTCTAGTGATTGAACGATCATGGGAGAATCTGACGACTTAGCATCATGATGACTAAAATGTCATAACACCTTCTGGGTGTAGTCTGAATCATGGACTTAGATTCAATCTTTACGGGACTCGATCATCAGGCCGAGTCACTACTGTGTCTTCCCATGATCCTTCATCTCGAAGGCAAATCCAAAAAAATGGATCGCGTAATAAAACACGCAAGGGCATAATACTTGTTCAAATATCACAAGCTAATCAAGTACTCACTTAGGCGGGTATACCACATCCGCTCGGATTATATTAATCCATATAGTGAACGTCTCATTTAATTGAGATCGTGTTCCGTTGTCAGGAACTACTTGATTCAAGCATTATGAAGTCACACAGGGACCTTCATCTATATCGTTTTGTCTAAATCCCCATAGAGATAAAACCGTGACCACATTCATGGCTGCATACTCAGTTTTTCGGAAACTACTAAACTGGTAAAGTAGGGGACTATTACAATGTCCATTTCGAGGAAATCAGCCATCTCGTAATCAATTCCAAGGTGTGAGAGAAACCTTGCGCTACTAGGTGAGCATTCTACAATCTCATTATTCTCATCAATTTTCCTTACGAATAACCAAATAAACGAACTCGTTTAACATTGGTGGTGTTGGATCTACAGGTCCGAACACACTTTTGCTAAGGAGTCTACATGGATTGCAAGTTTCCATAAGTCCAGTCTATTCTACGTTGACTTCAGGCAACGGTATATGGTTCTCTGTCATAATTTATTCATATTATCAGTCGTCATTGAATATATGAAAAAGTAATCAATGACAGTCTCCTTTCGCTTCAATATCGTCTAAGATATCATGATCGACAGATATTTCGAGATTCTTAGGATGAAGAGGAATCACACATCTCCTAGATCCTTTATAATCTCGTGCGACGAATGAGTTTCAGTTCACCACCTCTGGGGCTGAACGAATTAAGAACCGGTCAACTTTCTCGTATCTTGGGAAGGACGATAGACTGACGGCCAACGGTAGTGTCCTTTGCTTGGCGGGTTCGGCCAAAGCAACGTGTTACGACAGGAACACGGCGTCCGACAGGGACGTCTATCCTTGCAAGCATTTTGCAGCAGGTATAAATGATCTCGTGACATCTCATAAAGTCATTAAATGCGTCTGGCATTTAGTTAGACTCGAGGGAGTCTATGCACTTACTTATCACTAAGTGCAGTTTTGGGGATCAAGCTAAGACTAAGTGGGTTATGCCACGTTATTTAACGTCGTTCCTTATCAACGATAACGTGCAAATCTCCTCCTAACGACGGGGAGAACAGTCTTAGCGATGTCACTTTCGCATATCATGCGGTAAAGAGATCGCTTGCCAAGGTTACTCTATCAAATGATAGGCAGGAGATTCATAATCGACTTATGTCCCCTTCAGAGGTCCATATTTTGAACGCTATAGCGGCTCAATCAAAATATTAATTAATCACTCTAAACACACGTTAATATGAGACTTCTGGCTCATAACCAGTAACCAGCTAGTACGCATATGGTGTTTGAGTGTCTATGGGCCTCATGACGGACCAATGCAGCAAAATAGCATGACCCCACACGGAAATATAAATCTTGGTGCGCAAGACCAAGAAGTGCGTGCAACCATTTGCAGTCGCATCATCAAACTTTTTGTGAGTCCATTTAGGTCTGAACATAATCGACAGGATGTTCAATTTCAATTTCCAAACTCAAGTAATTCAAATCAAAATTTCGATTTTTACTCTTCGAAATTATCAAGTCGACTAGACTTTTCAGGATAATCCGGATCATGAGCCATCAACTTAATGATAGGGCTAAAAGTTTTGGAAATCCTGCATTTTTGTGGACAACAATAATCATGTGACCTTGTTGTCGATGCATCAACCATAACCATTTATATTTATGGTCCGTCTTATGGTTGGATAAGTCCACAATAACTCCTTCAATTCTTTACAAGAATTCTACGAGTTCATTTCGTAATCTTTACACATACTAGTCTTTCAAAGTGAGCATTAGTGGTATGAATTTCGGATTAATAAATATATTCTCCGAGAGAATCCAAATACGATGCGATTATAAATCAAGCATCGTCTTTTGACCCGGGAAAATCTCATCCGGTCAATGCCACAATATCAAAATGCTCTTATCAATCGACGACAGGCGAATGATAGTACAGACAATCATGTCTTAGCATCTAAATCATTTATCATTTCGACGACATGCGAAATGATAAGGTAACTTTAAATGCTTTAAAGAATGTGGTAGCAACCACTTGAAAGACATTTCAACTCCTCTAAAATACGCTTTTGGTCGTATTGAATGGAGGTTATGTAAACAAATTTCAATTCTTTTATGAGCTATTACTAGATAACACTGGTTTTCTCGAATATTTTATAACTCAACAAGGTACGGCATGACCTATATGAGTATAAGACCTCATATTGACAAATCAATTTGGTTTTACCAAAGATTTTGATTTGGAACGACAAGTCCAGAATCGTTGTCACTGAGTACTATTTTAGGCATGTAGTTGGTGCAATTATGTGATACACTGTTACCCACTATTTCCAAAAAATCAACTACACCACAAGTATTGCCTAAAATTTCATAATTTAAAGTTTGGTCACATTTTTCAAAAGAATTTGCTCAAAGCACTTTAAATTATTTCGAGAAATTTCGTAAACAGGCAAACCACAATCCAAAAGTATGTCCAAATGGAAAAATCATAATCCAAATGGAAAAACATAATCCAGATGAGCGAAAAAATGGCTCAATGATATATCAAAATCAATAAAGAAAGGTACCAAACTTATTTGGGCCACAAAATCAAGGGTTTCAAGAGTTTCCGTTCAGTTATCTTTAACCACATTAGCATCGGTTTTTTTTTTGAACTATTTAAGGAGTAACCGTGCATGACCTTGTCTTTATAGCATAGAGTTGCCTCCTTGAGCATTATCTCTTGCTTTGTGACAATGGGTCATATTGTTCCTTTCAATTACTGTCTTGGAGCCACAGGTTCTCGATTTGATGATTGTCTAAAATCTCGCTTGGCTAGGCGATTCATCGGGATCGCGACAGTTCAAGACAAATAACACTTGTCTCGGTTCTTGATTCGTGGAAAAAAATGTACACGAAGAGCATTAATATCGGGCAAACAATTCTCCATTGACCCAATAGGATTAAAACTACTCACCGGGATAATTTTCTTATCCAATAACAGATGGGCGATAAAGGAACATGGTGAATATAAATTCACGATACTGCTTATGGAATACAATTTCCAAGCTAGTATTTTGGTGAAGGATTGCTCTAATATGTCAATTTCAGACATTTGTTCACCTCACGTCTCAAATGTGGCGGTGGAATAAAATCAACGCCTTAGCATTCATCCTGATGGTAACAACAAACTCGTGTTTTACTCATCAAAGATGGAATCCAAAAAAAAAATTTGGGCATCACATTTTCACACATCAGGGTGAGTAACATGTGGTAACGTATTAAAATCAACGTTTAAACACTCATTTCGCAAGTATGTTTTACGATTTTTCTCATCATAGATGACATCCAACATGTGTTGGGATTTCTGGATTATTTATCATATAAAACGACTGGTTTATATGTTTATGGTTTGCACATGCACAAACGTTTTTTCGAAACGACAGGTTCGAAAACATTAGTTTTGCTTCTCATATGAATCGGTTCTCATTGATCGAACGACGGGTCGATAGTGATAAACCAATTCGGCGAAACATACATCACTATATAAACACACTCGGGGAAATTATTATTAAGTCAACCCCTTTCGGTAGCTCTAATTGAAAAACGACCAGGAAAGACGGTGAGGGTGGAGGGCACGAATGCCACTTAAAACCCGACCTCATTAGGATATCGACTTCCGCCTATATCTTTCCTAGACATCGTATCCAAATAGGTGAGCCTATTTAGGGAAGATTCATAATTTTTCCAACTTAAATGTGAATATATATGATTTCGCAATTCTACCATTCATGGCAATAAATAACAGATGTATCTATTCTAGATAACCACATATATATACAAGACAGTATGAAATATATTCATGATATATATCTAATCATGCAGTAGATTTGGTGATAAACTAAATCAATTCAGAATTATCAATCACAGAAATTATATCATACCAAATATCAAAAGATATGTTGATTATGCTAACAAGATATCAATCAATTATCTACGGTTTATTGCCATATAAGTAATTCTATACATGATAGTTTTAGCATGCAAGCAAATAATATATTTTTAATTACCAATTAATTCTATATATGATCATTTTTAACATACAAAGTGGTTAAATTATGCGTGGAAACATATCAATTTATTCAATTAACATGCAATTTTTATTCACTTGCCTTTTTAATAAATATATATATATGCATATGGATGAATATTTAGACCGAATATTGACTTTTATAACACATATATACTGTTTTTATACATGTAATATACTACAAGGACTATCCGTGTAATTTCAGCAAACTTTATATCTATTTACAGCATTATTACAGCTTCAGTTCATAATTTCAGACAAGTTTCAGTTTAGTCCTTTAGTAATTAACATGCATAGTCAATAGTTTCAGCGAATTACAAAACAGTCCTACTGTTTTTAGTTTTTTTACAGATTTAATCTCACAGATTAATATATGTGTTTACAATTACATGATTTCCGATTTACAACCCGATTATATGTCTTTTACTGATTTTGTTTGTATAGAAATACAATTTTACAGTACACTATACATATTACATATAAGTTGGTTTTTATAGACAGATTGATCATGTTAGACAGTAAAAAAAAATCTATCATGCATAGCTTTTTTTTCTTCAACAAATACATGCAATTTGGGTTATTTTGTTACGATAATATATAGTTATCCATACAAGTAACAAAATCTAATACACATGGATTATATACTACGGGATATTTATCATGTTTTAGTTATCCATAAAATAATACGTGCGATCACATATATGGAATAAATTAAGTTTTGAATTCAGTACCTTACGCACGGTATGTTGGTGAAGGTCGATATAGCAAAACCCTAAAAACCCGGATAAACCTCAAGGTTTATAAATACCCATTATCCGTGCGTTTACCAAAAATCTCCAATATCCGCGAGCGTATATCCTATTCTCCGCGAGCAAAGTGCTGATAACGTGTTGTGTGACATATTAGCTCGTTATAGATATATATAGAGATATGTATAGATATAGAGAGAGGTATGAGAAACAACAGACGAAGTGTTTATTCATTAATATGATTGTACAGAGAGATATATCAAGAGACCCCTGACCCTCTTTATATAATAGAGGGTAGGGTTACATATGCTAGGAAAGCCCAAGATAGGCCCAATAGAGTAAGGCCCAAGATGGCCAATAATATCCTACAATAATTACTTATTTGTAATGTTTTCAAACATAAATACAGTTTGATTCATTTACACAAGTCATGAAATCTTTAAGATAATGGGCCCAAACTTTAGGAAGTGACATTGCAAATAAAAGTTCATCCAAAAGATATAAATAAAGGGGTGGGGGTACCATATTTCTGACAATCAAAAAAAGTCTTGAACACTAGAGAGAGAAACTCCTCCACAACCGCTAGAAAATCAGCTCTACTCCTCCACATCCGTCAGCAAATCAGCTCTGCTCCTCCATAGCTGTCAGAGGATCAACTACTGGGGAGATGCTTTGCACACTTCGGGCTCAATGAATGCCTTCAAGTCTGTAACAAATCTGCAATAAACTTGGCATTCGATCTTCAAGAACGTCTAAAAGCAGCAAGTAAAGCGTTTCCATGGATCAAAATCTTCAAGTTTTTCACAAAATCTGAACAATTTCTTAAACAAATCTGCCTTCGATCTTCCGAAACGACTACAAGCAATAAGCAAGACGTTTCTGCAAATCAAAATCTTCAAAGTTCTTCACCAAATCTGAAGAACTCCACCCAAGAAATTTACAACAAATCGACATTCGATCTTCAAAAACGACTACACAAAGGCAAACACATGTTTCTCTAGATCAAAATCTCCAAGTTCTTCATCAAATCTGAAAAGCGTCAAGATCATCAACGAAATCAACAAAACTGCAAAGTTCTTCATGAAATCCGAAGAATTCTACTCAAGTTCAGCAAACCCAACAAAATTCATCAAAGAGTTTACAACAACATTTTGAGCCATCACAAATTGTTCAAAGAGGAGAATCAAAGAATTTTCATTTCTATATTTTATTTTAGAAATGATCAGAGATTGTACCCGCAAATTAATGTTTCGCATTCATTTTTCCTGTCTTCAGCACTTGGTGAAAATTTGTGTGAAATACTTCTCTAATCTTATTCAATCATGTATGTCTAATACTCTTTGATCATGTATAATCATGTCGAATCTTGTATGTCAAATACTGTTTAATCCTATCTAATCATGTGTCAATCATGTATAATCCTGTTTGATACTATGTACAAATTTTTTGATTATTTTTAATACTTTTTTCGAATTTTTTAATTTTTTATTTTTATTAATTTTTTATAACATATGAGCTGATTGTAAATAAGTATAATTTGAGTACAGTAGAAACTCACTACAGTCATACCCTTGGAACCATACTAAAAGTATGACTATAGAGAGTTTATTTTTAAGTGGAGTTTTACATAGAAAATATCAAGACTTATGTATGTACATAAAGAAGATACATGTACCTAGTTTAGAACAAATACATGTATTTTGAAAGTTGTAAAGTCATCAAGTTTCTTGTATGTTTTCTTTACATGTATAAATACTAGATACTTTTTGTTATCTTCAAACAAGTCAATAATGGCACCCAAAGTTGATAAACGAACTCAAATCACTGAAAAAATATGCGTCGATTTGTGCAAAATGAAATAATCAAATCTGAGTTGGATGCAAAAAGAACTTACCAAATGGTTAGAAGATACTCATAGGGTTACGTTATCACAATCAGCAATATCTAAGACCATCAAGCGATCAATCGACCACAAGTAAGAAGTAATTTTGAATCCAAATGCAAAACATTTAAAACAAGTAACATACCCTTTAATGGAGTCCGTGCTCTATGAGTGTTTTGTATGAAACCAAGAGCATGCAAATATTAGTGGTGAATTACTAAAAGAAAAGGGGAGCATATTCTTAAAGCAACTCTATCCAGAACCTAACTCATTTGAATTTTCAAACAGGTGGCTGAGAAAGTTCAAGAAAAGACATGCAATTCATTTCTTTCAACGCTTTGGGGAGAGTGGTTCAGTTGATATGGAGAAAATTGAAGCTAGTTTGCCGTCAATAAGAGAAGAATTAGACAAATGGACTTGGAAGGACATCTACAACATGGATGAAACATGTTTATTTTATCGAATGCAAGCCGATAATTCTCTTGCAACGAAGCGGTTGGAGGGACGAAAGCAAAATAATGAGAGAATTACGATTGTTGTTTGTTGCAATCTCTGACAAAGTTTCTCTTTGTTTTATTGGAAAATTTCTGAATCCTAGATGCTTTAAAAATGTTAACCGTGCTACGCTTAAATGCGTGGATGACATCCTTACTCTTCCTGAAATGGCTAAAGTGGTTTGATAGTCGTCTGACCAGAAATGTTTTGCTTGTTATGGACAATTGTAGTGCACATGGCAAAAAGGAGAATATTCCCCCTATTCGTCACACGACTGTTATGTTCTTACCACCAAATAGCACTTCCAAAATTCAGCCATGTGATGCAGGCATCATTAGAAATTTTAAAGATTATTATCGTCGTCGGTTTAATCGTCTGCTTTTGAAACGAATTGAACATCATGTTATAGAAACAAAAAAAAATATATATCCTTGATGGAATTGTAAATGTAGTTGCCACATAGTCAATGGATGTGAAGTCACGGACAATTACGAATTGCTTTAAGAATTGCAAAAGTCGGACCCACGTGTTGATGAATTACAAGTTACAAATGAAATGGATGAAGAGAATCAAATGATACTTACAGATTTGAGTAATGAGCTTAAAGAACTTTACTACACTAACCAAATGGATATGGATGTCTTTCTTAATCATCAAAGTGAGAAACAAGTCACGCACGCTTTAACCGAATAAGAAATCATTACAGCAATTAGGCAAGAAGCGGAGGGAGATAATCCGAAGGATGATAGTATAGCAATACCAAAAGTTTCGTATCAAGAAGCTTTAAGCATGCTCGACAAATTCGAAATATTTTGGCTTCAACAACAAGGAGTTCATACGGATGAGTTATACGTACGCGAAATTTAAAGAATGTAGAAACTACCAACAAAATCAAGTCAATGTCGCAAACAACAATACATAAATATTTTACAAAATATTAAAATTAATGTAACTATATATATATATATATTTTAATATAATGTCATTATATTAAAACCCTAATATATCTTTTTCGAAAACTAAACCTGTTCTCCTCCGGCCGCTCTCTCTCTCTCTCTCTCTCTCTCTACCAGGTACCCAATTTTCTATTATTTTAACTTAATTCTTAATTTTAACTCCTTACATTTGTTGTTGTTTATACATATCTATATTTTACTTAGGTATCTAATTACGAATTGATGAACAGTATCGGATGGTTTAATTAAGTTGTTTATAGTTTTGCTAATTATGTATTTATAAATATTACTGTATGATTCATGCTCTTTCCGACCCGATTTAATTGGACTTTTAAGAGGATACTTGCAATTTTATAATCTTAGCTTTTTGTTTGTTTAATTTATCGAAATTACAATGCTGAAGTCATTGCAATGATATGATTCAATGTTGCCAATGCAAACAAGTCATTTTTCTGTAAGTTACTTGATGAAGTTATCGCTATGATATGATATGAAGTTATCAAAATTACGAATTGATGAACGAACAGTATCTGATGATTTAGTTAAGTTGTTCTGAATCACTAAATCTGAATACAAAATATAATTTTGCCAATTATTTACTTATAAATTATAATTCCAGGTTCATAGTTTTAAATTCATACTCTTTCCGACACAATTTAATTGGAGTGTTAAGAGGATACTTTTAACTTTATGATGCTAACTTTTTTTTACTTGATATATCGAACTTACAAAGCTGAAGTTATCGTAATAATACGATTCATTGTTTCTGGTTTATTTCGGCAATGTGACATTTGTCTTGAACTTTCAGTTGTTGCTGTAGTGATACTTAGGCTCTGTTTAGCAACAAATTATTCGGTTAAAAATCAGATTTTAAAAAATCTGTTTTAGAAATTCAACCAAAATCCAGAATTTTCTTTTTTTGGATATTTTTGTTTTTTTAGGCTAACAGTCTGCTTTTTGAAAGCTAAATAATCTGTCCAAACACCCACAGAATTTTTAAATCAGAAATTCTAAAATCAGCTAAAAAATCTGTTACCAAACGGATAAGTTAAACATACTTACTGAACTATGGTCAAACAATACCAAGAAGTAGATTAATTGGACTTTTAAGAGGATACTTGCAATTTTAGATCTTAATTATTTTTTACTTAATCTATCGAAATCACAAAGCTTAATTTATCGCAATATCATGATCAATGTTGCCAAAGCAAACTAGTCATTTTCCTGTTACTTGCTGAAATTACGACTGTGTTACATTGTGTAAATTTAGCATACAAAGTCAGATCAAATGAGAAACATAAGTTTTGCAAAACTAAGTACAATTAAGTAGATGCTGAGCTGGTTTATTTCGGTAATGTGAGATTCGGCTTGAACTTCAATTTGTTGCTGTGGTGATACTTAGGCTCTGTTTCGCAACAGATTATTTGGTCAAAAATCAGATTTTAAATCTGTTTTAAAAATCCAACCAAAATCCAAAATTTTGATTTTTGCGTTTTTTAGCTTTTTAGCTTTTTAGCTTTTTAGCCTAAAAATCTGCTTTTCAAAGCTAAATAATCTGACTGTCCAAACACTTTTTAAATAAAAAATCCAAAAGTCGGCTTAAAAAATATGTTACCAAACGGACCCTTATTAAGTTAAACACATTACACACCTACTGAACTATGGTCGAACAATACCAAGAAGTAGGTTAACTGGTAGAGTATAAATCATTTTCTCGTTGAACTACTCCAAATTCCGCTAGGTAATTATCTCAAACCTGTTCTTAGATTATAACAAAACTAGTAATGTGGGAGTGATAGAATATCCTATCAAGGATGAAATTGCCATCTCTATCATATTCTACAACAACAAAAAAAAACTTTTCTTGGTCTGCCATTTTTTTTTTTGTCATATGACTTGCTTATTTCGGCAATGTGACATTTGGCTTGAATTCCAAGTTGTTGCTATAGTGATACTTAATAAGTTAAACGCACCTACTGAACTATGGTCAAACAATACCAAGAAGTAGGTTAAGAGGTAGAGTATAAATCATTTTTTCGTGGAACTACCCCAAATTTCGCTACGTAATTATTTCAAACCGGTTCTTAGACTATTACTAGACTAGTAACGTGGGTCGTGGGGTGTTATAGAATAGCCTATAGAGGATGAAATTACCTTCTCTTATCATCTTCTACAAAAAAATAAAAAATTAGCTTTACTTGGCCTGCCCTTTTTTTGGTGTGGCAAATATGCGTAAATGGATATGAGTTGCTTCTGCCTTTTCTTGTTCTTTTTTGTGTGGAAATTTGGAGTCAACTGTTTCATAATATGGGTTGTCATATGCTCATAATTGGACTTTTAAAGAGGATACTTGCAATTTTATGATCTTAACGTTTTGTACTTAGAGCTGGTTTATTTCGACAATGTGACATTTGGCTGGAACTTGTAGTCATACTTAATAAGTTAAACGCACCTACTGAACTATTGTCATACGATACCAATAAGTAGGTTAAGAGGTAGAGTATAAATCATTTTCTCGTGGAACTACCCCAAGTTCCACTAGGTAGTTATCTCAAACCTATTCTTAGACTATTACTAGACTAGTAACGTGGGTTGTGATAGAATATCGTATATCAAGAATGAAATTGCCATCTCTATCATGTTCTACAAAACAATATACAGCTTTACTTGGCCTACCCTTTTTTTTCTGTGTGGCAAATATGCCTAATTGCATATGACTTGCTTCTGCTTTTTATTTTATTTTTTTGTGGAAATTTGGAGTAAACTGTATCATAAAATGGGTTGTCAGCACTTAATTCTATTTTCCTTGTTTTTATGAGGTGGATTGAGTTAAAGAGTGGATAACATCATTACCGTAAAATTCAGCTTCTAAAAATATTTCATACTTTTGCCTTGGTGATAATCTCCTTTTTCAGCGCCAAAATCGATTTTCTAACCACTGTGTACGATTCTTTTGTCAAATTATGTTTGCAGTCCGTTGAGAAGTGCGAATAACTAGTAACGAAATTATTTCTTTTTTTGCAGATTTCACAATAGAGAAATATATAAAATAAACCTTTGTCAAGTATAGGGCTGAAAGTGACAGAAATCCAACCTAAAGTGACAAAAACAGATGACATGGAATATGATCATCCGAACCAGGTTTTGACTAATGGCAAAGTTGTTGAGAAAATAAATGACAAAAGTCACAAAACTGTACCCGAAGTGGTAGAGAATCTCACTCTTGCAGGGAAACGTTCCGCTGCAACTTCAACCATGGATCTTGATAACCACACTCGTGTTAATAATGTTGTTTTGGAGGCAAGGAGAATAGATGAGAGGGAAAAAGGGAAAAGAAATAAAGCAAACCCAAGGAAAAAGAAAGATTTATTGGAAAACTCAAGTACATTCGGTGATGGTATTTTACCCTCAATAATAGAAGCTTCAGATCAGAGGCCTGCATCTGCACATATGAAGGAATTGACGAGGGAAGTGGTAGAGGAGAAAGAAAAGAGTTCTAAGAAGAGGAGAAGGAGAAAGGAAATGAAATCGGGGGAATGTTCAGCTGCGAGCACAAGGAAGGACCTTGAGGGCAATGCTCAGGTTCATAATAACTTGGAGACAAAGGAAATGAAACCTGCGAGTAGTAGAAAGAAAAAGAAAAAGTTAAAAAGTGATTTAAGCTCACCCTCAACAGATGATTTTCAAAAAAACTTGGCGAAAGGTTCTTATTTGGAAGTTTCGGATCAAGTAACCGTATCTGCACATACAAACGCAATGATGGGGGAAGTGGTTCTTATTAAACAAAATAATCTGCACCCAGTTGGTAAACCTGCAGAGGATAAGGGGAAGAAGATAATGACCTCAATTTTGGAAAAGAGTGTTGGCGATAACTCAGAGACAAATGAAATGAAATCTAAGATGAGGAGGGAGAAAAAGAAAAGGTTAAAAAGGGATTCAAGTGCACCTTTAACAGAAAATATGCATGCAGAAAGTACTTCTTTGGAAGTTTTAAATCAAGTACCTGTATCTACTTATACAAATGAAATGATCGAGAAAGTAGTATCCATTAACAGCCCCTCATGTACTATCAAACAAAATGCTTTGTACCCAGTTGGTGAAATTGTAGCAGGTGATGAGCAAAAGGGTATAAAGAATGCGATTTTGGACACGGCCATTGGCAACAACTCCGAGACAAAGAAAATAAAATCTAAGAAGAGGGGAGAGAAAAAGAGAAAACTAGAAAGTGATTCAGATTTACCTTTAACAGTAGATGTTCATGGAAATTCTGCTGAAGGTCTTTCATTGGAAGCCCCAAATCAAGTAGCTGTGTCAATACATACAAAAGAAATGATGGGGGGAAATGTACCAGGTGACAATGAAAAAGACTTGGAGACTAAGATTATGGAAAAGATCATTGACATTGACTCCGAGAACAAGGAAATGAACTCAAAAAAGAGGAGGGAGAAGAAGAGAAAGTTAAAATTTGATTCAAGTTTACCCTCAACAGAAAGTGTTCATGCAAATTCAGCTGAGCGTTTGGAAGTTTCAAATCAAGTACCCAAATCTGCTCATACAAAGGAACTGATGGAGGAAGTGGTATCCACAAATGACCCATCTTTTCTTATTAAAAAAACTAATTTGCACCGAGTTTATGAAACTGCAGCTAGGGAAAAAGAGGAGAAGATAAAGACTGAGAATGTGGATATTGCTTACAGTAATTTGGAGTCAAAGGAAACGAAATCAAAGAAGACGAGAGAGAAGAAGAGAAAAATAAAAAGTGATTTAAGTTTACCCTCAAGAGAAGATTATCAAGAAAGTTCAGCTATAGGTTCTTCTTTTGAAGTCTCAAACCAAGTACCCGTATCTGCAATTACAACAGAAATGATGAGAGAAGTGGCATCCGTTCATGACCTCTCATTACTTAATAAAGAAAATGATTCCTATCCGGTTGGTAAAGGGAACAAGGATATCGGTATAGAAACTGAAAGTTTGGAAAGGAGCATGGACTGTAACTCGGAGATAAAGCAAATGAAATCTAAGAAGAGTAGAGGAAAAAAGAAGTTGAAAAGTGATTCTAGTTTGCCCTCAACATTAGATATTCAAGAAAATTCAGCTAAAAATTCTTCGTTGGAAGTTTTAAGTCAAGTGCTCATAGCTGCGCATAAAAAGGAAGTAATGGGTGAAGTGGTATCTGTTTATGACCCACTATTTATTGTTAAAGACAATGACTCGTTTGCAGTCGGTGAACCTGCAGGGAACAAGGAAATTGAGAGAAAGGCCGTTGTTTTGGAAAAGACTGTCGAAGGACATGGTCCATTTTATGATTCCTCGTTGAAACCTGTATCACAAAATGGCATGACTATATCATCAGAGTTGAGCAAAACTTCGGATGGTGATGATGTCAATACACCTAAAATTGCAAAAGAAGGGCCGCAGCGAGATCCACTTGGGGTCCATTCTGGAAAATCAAGGAGAAAGCTTTTAGTTCTTGATATTAATGGTATACTTACAGATATTGTTAACTTTACTTCTGAAGAATATAAGCCAGACATGATTCTGTCTAGAAAATCAGGTAAAAAAAACTGTTACTTGAATATTCGGTTTTCTGTAGCTTATAAATTATAATTATGTAGCTAACCACATGGATCTAACTATGTGTTTCAGTTTTCAAGAGGCCCTTCTGTGACGATTTTCTTAGGTTCTGCTTTCAGAGGTTTGATGTGGGTATATGGTCATCGAGAACCATGTAAGCTGGAACCTTTACTTGGAATCTTTAATATATGTGGTTTCATCATTTAGGAAATCTACTTGTTTGCATATTATCTCTCTCTGTGTGTGTTAACTAGTAAGAATCAAAAACATATCAGAATATTTTGATAACTCTTAATTCATAACACAAAAACATGGATACTGGTACAGATGTGCGGTTTATATTTTGTTTTCATGAAGATTATTAGTTATAATACATGGACATGTGATGTAAATAGTCTAACATGAGGTTCAGCTTTAAAGATAGGCATACGAAATTACAAATTACTTTTTTTTTGGTCTCTCAACTTCGAGCCATTCAAAATATCATATTATCAATAATATGGAGAACTTCTATGTTTTCTTTGAACTGAAGTTTTGCACTTTAGGAGCTACCAACTTTTTAAAGCTTGTTATAGAAGTATTTTTGTTTTTGTTTTCTTGGGTTCATAACATTTCATGTTTCACGGAGAGAAAACCACACGGTAGACCTATGGGTTTATCTGTATTGTCTCTTACTTTTGTGGTTGGCACTTGGTTTTGACTTTTGGGGAATTCCTAGATGCCTAGTAAAGAACCAAATGGGCATGTTGAACCCATATCCCGAACTATCTGGAACATATGAATTTCTACAAATGTTCAGTTGTAAGATAAATTTGATTGTTGGAATGCTCAATCACTTTAGTTATCAACATATTATACACTCCAATCTGCCACCAATTGTTTCCGTGACAGTTGGCCCTTTTTTTAACTGATCCCTTTCCACCCTTTTTGCTTGGCACATATTACTTCTTCTATCTGCATAATGTGATTTAAAATTTTATGCAGGAAAAACGTGAAATCCGCTGTTGATTTTCTTATGGGAGAACTCCAGAGCAAGTTGCTTTTCTGCTGGGTAATCTTTCTGATTGTTTCCTTTAGGCCATATGATACCCTTAATTAGATTTCCTTCTATGAGTAGTCTGTTTCCTTAATAAATACCCTTAGATTCATGACTGCATTAATTATCAAATGAGTTGCCATGGGAAAAATGTTTTTCAGTATTTGCTGTGTCAACGTCTTGACTTTTGTTCCCTCGCGTCTTCAATCTTCACTCTTCATTGCTAACTATAGTTTTAAATGATCAAACTTCTTATGGAATATATTGCACTATAAACTGCGGTATTATTGTAGTGTCTGTCCTAGTTTCTGATAATGTTTGATATGACTAAAAGCCTCTATTTTCTTAATGAGCAAACTACCCCCTCTTAATTGTGGTTAGGATAGGCCACCAAAATGTATCGGTCCCTCGAGCTGTTTTTTTTCTTTTTGCTGAATCTTTGGTAGGATTGCTAGTCATTGACTGTTCTTGGAGATGTTTGTATTTTTGATTAGGCAAGTTTACGCTTTAGATTTAAAGTTCTCTGCATATACTGTCCGCTTTTTTAAATCTAAAGGCTAGGTGGAAGGTTATTTGTGGTCAGTTTTCACCTTATTTTGGACCTTTTGGTGTATATTACATTTTCACTTTTTTTTTGACCGAGTTTTTCACTGGTTTCAGAACTTGTTACTAGAATATTTGGAACTCAAATTTTATTGTTATCTACTAAAGAAAAGTTTATACAGACTAAAGTAACATTCACCGAGTTTCTGAGATAGGATACTTCGATAGACTTATTTGAAAACTGTTCAAAGAACCAAAGAACCAAATCACCTAACACTTTTTTTTCCTAATTAAGGAAACAATTACTGGAGTTTTTAATTTTTATTAAGATAATCCGTGCAGGACCAATCCCATTGTACCGACACAGGTTTCACAACTCTTGAGAATCGAGAAAAGCCCATGCTTTTCAAAGAACTAAAAAAATTATGGGAAAAGCACGACCCAGGTCTTCCATGGGAAAAGGGTGAATACAATGAATTAAACACTCTATTGCTTGATGATTCTCCTTACAAGGCCTTGCGCAACCCTGTAAGTTTTACATGCTTTTGATTGCCTCTTTTCCTTTTACTATTTATTTTGAGATATCTAATTCGGAAATTTGTCATATTTTTTTTTCAGCCATACACGGCTATCTTTCCCGTTGCCTACTGCTACAAGAATGTAAACGATAATTCATTAGGTAAGACGGAAATAGAATTAGCAATTGATACGATATTTTGGTCACTCCTATGTTATTTGGCTGAATATGATGTTTGTGAAGATCTTTTTCTTAGTACAAACTATTTTTCCGAAATTTCTTTGACACTTTACTCGTAGGACGTTGAAATTTTACTCATCCAGGTTTTGACCATTTTCCATTCAGATGTTTAACGATGCTTTTGCTCGGTGCTTGTTTCTTATTGGGTGAAACAAGAGTTTCTGTTTTAGTTGAATGGGTAGATAAAAATTTTTTTGATCTGCTACTCCTCATGTGAGTTAGATTCTAGTTGATTGGATATGGTGTCCAGTTTTTTTTTTCTTAATTTCTGTATTGGTTTTTTCTTGTTGAGCCTCTGGCTGTTTTTATACCGGTGAAGGTGCAAATTTCATTTAGGGAAATTTTATTGTCAAGGTTCTGAGTGGATGTACAATTTTTTGTATGGTTGGAAAACGTAACACAAGATTTTATCCTCAATCTACATCAGAAGAGTTATTAGTTCCTAGTAATGTTGAATTGGCTGCATTTCATCATTTCCCTCATATAATTAATCAATATGATTCATGTATTTATGCTTTTCGAAAGTAAAAAAGGAAATGCTTATATATATACACACATATATTGATGTGTATATATATATTGATGTATTTGTGTCGCAGAACCCTTACCTTATCTGTGTCTCCTCGCCATGAAAATGCATGAGTATTTTTTTTAAAGCGATTGTTAGGAAGATCAAGATCCCCATTTCATTTGCACTATATCTCTTCAATATTCCATTGGTTACCTTTGTGAGCTTTGTTTAGAATTTGACTTCTGCCACATGATATGTAGACTTGCAAAAATAATTATTCTTCCTTTGTAAGTGGACGCTTAATGGACGAGTAGTAGACAAGGATTGTTTCCCGTTCATAGTCCGACCAGACTGTTTTGCAATTGCTTTACATTTTACATTCTTGGGAAATTGGTTAAATTTCTATTTGGATAAAGCTGACTGTTGGTTGATTTGAACAATACTTGAATTAGAATAACTGCAAACAATTTAATTATTCAAGTATTGAGAAGTTAATGTACTCCTTAGGACGCAATTAGTCATGAACTCTTACATTCTCTATATCATATTGGATGAGTTTTGAGTTGTTTAATATTAGCGACCCTCCACACCCCTCTCTTGGTACCCCGTGGCTTACTCTTAGTCTCTTGGACAAGGCTTCAAAGGGTTTGTTTGGAAGTTGGTTTAAATTACGGAAGTTACGATAAAACATCTCTAGTAAGAAAAATGAATTTTGTTATTCCCAAATTTTCTAGAAGTCGACCTAATGACTGTTAACATGGGGGGGGGGGGGGGATCAATCTAATAGTATTTTGTTTGTTTTCTGGTCAGTCCTTTTAATTATATTTTCAGGAACTTTACGGCACGTTTTGAAGTTATCATTTTGGTTTATCTTTTTGACCCTCGTTGCAGCTTAATTTTCGTCTTTACTTGAATATTTTTGTAGAATTTTTATTTTTTGGAAAAAAATTTGTAGGACCTGGCGGTGACCTTCGTGTTTACCTTGAAGAATTAGCTTTAACCGACAATGTTCAAAAGTATGTGGAGGCAAATCCATTTGGTCAACGAGCTATTACAAATAAAAATGCATCTTGGAATTTCTACAGTAAGGTTCTTCGTGACATGGCATTGCCTGCAAAAAAGAGCCTTAACTGCCAAAGTTTCAGTAAAGGGTGCGGTCCTCGTCAAACATACTATTAAGTATTTCGTTATTTTTTTTAATTTATTTGTACGAGTAGTTTTTTGGTTTCTCCAACCTAGATGTTGAGCACACAATTTTGGACTGGATAATCATATGACGAAATAACTTACCAGGGCTTGTTATACCGCGAACTCAAAAGAATTGGGCTGATTTTGTTGTACAATTTAGGTTTCAAGTCATTTTAAGTTGTGATACCCAGAATTGTATTCTTATTGATAATGTAGATTCCTCTTTTAGTAAATCCTCGGGAGGATTTTAGTACATGTCAGATCTGTGTCGGTGTAATCTCAAACATGTCTTTTTCCGTGTTCAGAATTATTTTGAATTTGTGGCTAATTAGTTTGCTTTTGTAGTGTGTAATCTTAATTTTGTTTGTTTTTTACATGAAAAGATTGCTTTCTTATGACTTATTCTATATCAAACGTGATTGCTGTTGTACCAGTGTTATGTGCCCACTGCATTTGTTTGTTCTTGTTGCTGTTTCTGAGAAAATATGAATTACCAAAGCTGCTGAGTTTTAAAAGAAGGTAACTCTGTTATACGTTCCGTATGATTATTTTGCAAGCAGCTGTATCGTCACAATACAAAGGTAAAACTGTTTCTGTAATTAATATTGTGGAACATTATTTTGACTACCTTATGTTTTTTTTTTACACCAACAGAGTTCTGTTCACTTGTCGGAGAAACTATTGCCACAGTACCGTACCTCTAGGGTTTGCAGAAAATTATTTAGTCATTGTTTCATGGTTACAAACAGAATAAAGCCGGGTTTCCTTTATCGTGTTTAATACTATGAATTACCATTTATTTTTGTTTAGTATCGTCTATCGTGTCATGGCGTCACCTATCAATCTTTTTTTTAATCAATCTGTTAGCTGGGTGAATGGAAAGTTGGTCAATCTTTTTTTTAACCAATCTGTTTGCTGGATGAATGGAAAGTTGGTCGGGTGATATTCCCAGGGGGTCTTTTTCTGTTACAGCAAAGGCTATACTTGTATTTTCACTACCTAATTTTTTCCATGTGCGATCAAATAAAATATACTCCATAAACTAAGATTGGTTCGTTTCTCTAAAATTAAGGCAAATTGATGTGATTGTCTGCCAAATTATTAAATGAAGTGAACAATTGAGTAAAACAAAGCAATCGAGGGTTAATGTATTTGTGTTAATAAAAGATTAGGGCTTTATATTTGTGTTAAAAACTAGACTTTATACTTTATATACTTTTGTCGCAATATTTTTCCAAACTAAGATTATTATCTTATGTGAAAATTACACAAATTTCCGAACTGGGATTCCAAAATTTTGATTTAGTGTATTAAGTTTACCAAATAAATTTGAATTACTGTCGTTAGGTTTCAAATTCTTGATTTAGTATACCTGTGTTTACCAATTATATTTGATTTAGTATCTTGAGTTTACCAATTAAATTTGATTTTCTAGACGTCATTTGAAAACAATCTATGGTCGTTTGGAAATAATCTATTATCGTTTGTAAATAGTTTATGGTCATTTTAAAACATTGTAGGCTCGTTGAAAACAGTCCATTATCATTTGAAAACAGTTAGGGTCATATATGAAAAACAGTCTCAACCATACTAAAAACAGTCTGAGTCATTTATGAAAAACAGTCTCAACAATACTAAAAACAGTCTCAGTCATTTTAAAAATAGTCTGAGTTCTTTAAAAACGATCATTTAAAAACAGTATGTCATTTTAAACTAGTCTGAGTAATTTAGAAAATAGTCCGAGTTATTTTTAAATAGTGGATGATCATTTAAAATAGTATGCGTCATTTATAAAACTAACTGAATCATTTATACAAAAATATAAGTCATTTTTAAAACAGTCTCAACTTTTTTTAAACAGTTTGAGTCATTTAAAAACAGTTTGAGTTATTTTGTATAAGTCATTTTTAAAACATCAAAATGATCAATTTTTTAAATTTATGAATAAAATTAGTTAGTTTCTAACATTTTACATATGAGATCGAATAGAAAAATTCTGAAAGTTTCAGTTACATCTAATTCACATAAATGGTCCCTTCATCTTTTTTTATATCTTGGGTTTCCAAGATGCATCCATCAACGCCAGGAACCATCTCTGTCGCCACCTCCAGTCATCGCCAGTAACGATGAGGGCGGGTTACGATCTTATCGCTAGAACAAAGAGAGAGATAGATCAGAAAGATAGGTCGACATAGCTGCCATCTAATTCATTTTTTGGTTCTCCTTAGTAATAACTATTTGTAGAGAGTCAAACTCACACTTTTCGTTATCTTAGAATTGATATTGAGTTTAGGGTTTAACTCCTTTGTTATTTTGTGCTTCCCATCTGCTTTCTCTGATTTCTCATCCAAATTTATATGAATACAGTGGCGGGACGAGAATTTATGTATGGATGTGACTGAATTATATAAATATACTATTTTGTAATTATGTGAGATACTGAAATAGTATAATTATCAGATTTTCAGTAAAATACATGAAACAAATTCATGTTTTTCATAATATTAGCGTACATAGATCCTCACATTTAACCAATTTTAGCTCATTTTAGTCCGTACATAGTTTCTCTCCTACATAATTTCGTGTAATTATAAGGAATATTTTAACCTATTTTAGTTCGTACATAGTTACTCGCCTGCATGAATATCAACGTATTCATGGTTCAATAAATTCAATTGTTCATCATATCTATAATTAGACTATAATTTCGGACATATTCAAAAAATAAAGCTTGGAAAAAATATACGGTATATAATTATGAAATGGCGTAGGTTACTGTCACCCTTTCACTCTAAAATCCAGAAAAAAAAAAAATCAAATGTCAAATGTATTATTAGATAGAAATGCATGTGGGCATTATGTCTGAACAAACGTGTCTATTTATAGATTATTTTTTGAGTTGGCCGGCACATACTTATTAGGATTAATCCTTGAAGATTTACATTAGTGTTGTGTCTTCAAATCATACTTACGTACTATAAGATATTGCATAAAATATTGTAAATGGTGGAAAAAGAAAAAGAAAAAACTTGTGATCATGAAACAAAATAAACAGTTTGGCACTCATACGCACTCGGGTGGAAATTAGTCGAATAATAGCACCATAAACCTTTCGTTGTCATATTTGATTCTCTATATATAATTCGTCCTAAGCTAACTAATAATCTTATGTAAAATAATGACATTGGCATTGACGACTAGTTTGCTCACGAGTCAATGTTTCTTATAAGTAGTAGTAAAAATAATGAAACGAAAAACATAATCTAGTTATAACAAAAAAAGTTGTCCCCTGAATGTCACCAGCCGGTTGTTTGACTATAATTTTCAACACATGTATGTACTAAAATAGTGAATCATATATTTCAAAATTGTCCTTTGGTCTACCAAGCAGAGAACGAATAATGAGTACAGAATATATGACCAAAATCTGGTAACATTTAGTTAAATTAGTCAAAGATCTCAGATTATGTCTCGGAACAAATATCCTTGTGTTAGGCATCCCATGTCGTGACTCCCAATTCTTGGTTGGACAAAAAATTCCCTTTCACATTTGGAAATTACTACACTAATAAGTTATTAGTGTGGAAACTTTCTTATGGTCGATTTCTATAAGATTAACTTTTTCCGTAGACGGAGATGTGTTGAAAATCAAACATAAGTCAAAGACCATTCACGTCAGGGCGCTTACCATTCTTCTAAAATTTACATCCATAAACACATTTTTTATTACTATACGGAGTATCTCTTTGAATTATGTTTTAACTATATTTTTACATTACACTTACCCAAAGAGCAGAAAAGAACATCATCTTATAAAATATTATAAGAAATCAACTTGTTTCTTTATTTCTAAGGCGGGAAGTATGTTACTTAATTATAAGGAAAAGGAAAGGGAAGCTAATGTAACACAAGTTTGCATGAGTAACTCGTAAATAAAGTAAAAAAAATATACTTAAATAACCTGATTCGCATAGTTATGTTCTCTAAAATAAGGATGTTACTTACTTTGAAGTACGAAAATATGTGCAGTTTGAACTTGCACTAAGATTTACGCAGTAATTTTTTTTTAATATCTAGCCACATAGTTTAGTAATTGCACTATATAATGAATGTCGGAAATTTTTATTTCAAACATTCATTATATAAGTTGATTTTAACATAACCTGTGAAAATATTAGAATTGATCATGGAAAGAAGTTGCTCAGTAACTGTGCTTATGAAAGTAAAATGCAAGTTGCCATGTTTTTTTATTGAGATTCTGTTTGGAGAAGCTTTCAAAAATTGGTCATCTTTAGTCTTGTTCAAAAAGAATATATGTCGGTACTTTCTAGTCAAAGTATAAACAATTTAATACTCATGACGTCACTATTTATTGAATTCGTTTCCACCTTTTCATTCTATAAATTAAATCATGTTAAAATTATTTATACCATTCACAATCAAAGTAAAAAAAAAAATTGGATTTGCAATTATTTATATTCCTGTTGTTATTATAACTTTAATGAATAATCCTTACATATTACTTTTAAGTCCCTAATTAAGTGTCAACTATTTCATATTGTTTTGTTCCAAAATAAGTGTCCGTATTTTCAATATGTTAATTATAATGCAACAAATTTACCATCTTACTCTTTATATACTTACCATTTAGGACTACAACAACAATAATTTTAGGAAAGAAGTTATCCGCATTAACTTTAATTATAATATTTATAAGGACAATATTGATAATTCAAATAATGCCCAATAGGTAACACTTTTAAAATTATATTACTCATAGCTATAATAAGTTCATATTCCCTATAGGTACCACTTTTTAATTATTTACTTTATTTACCAAAACGCCATACACATATTTCATAAAAAATGAAAAAAAACACATAAAATTATATAAAATGCAAAAAATCTCAAAATAAATGAAAACAAATCACAAAAAATCACAAAAAATGAAAAAAAAAATATTAAAAAAAACAAAACGAAAATAAAAAAATCACAAAAAAATTATAAAAAATGAAAAAATCACAAAAAATCACAAAATTTAAAAAAAATTACAAAAAAAAAATTATAAAAAATACAAAAATCACAAAATATTATAAAAAATAAAAAAAATCACAAAAAAATTATAAAAAATGAAAAAATCACAAAATTTTAAAAAAATTACAAAAAAAATTACAAAAAAAATAAAAAAATTATAAAAGATGAAAAAAATCACAAAAATCACAAAATATTAAAAAAAATGAAAAAAATCACATAAAATTATAAAAAATCACAAAAATTATTTAAAAAAATAAAAATAATAAAAAAAATCACAAAAATCACAAAAATCACAAAAAATCACTTTTATTGAACTTTTTGCACTTTCGACTGTACTAGATGCACTTTCGACTGAACCAGATGCACTTTTAGCTGAACTATATGCACTTTCAGCTGAACCAGATACACTTTTAGTTGAACCAGATGCAGATTTTACAGAACGATATGCACTTTTATTGAACTAGATACACTTTTGTCTGAACCATATGCACTTTCAGCTGAACCAGATACACTTTTAGCTGAACCATATGCACTTTCAGCTGAACCATATGCACTTTCAGTTGTACCAGATGCACTTTTAGTTGAATCAGATGCATTTTTAACAGAACTATATGCAATTTCGATTGTACTATATTCATTTTGGACTAGACTATATGCACTTTTGACTTAACTATATGTATTTTCCACTAAATTAGATGCATTTTAAGCTGAACCAGATGTACTTTCAGCTGAACCAGATGTACTTTCAGCTGAACCAGATGCACTTTTAGCTGAACTATATGCATACTCACTTTTATTGAACTATATTTACTTTCGACTGAATTGTATGCACTTTCAACGGAACTAGATGTACTTTCAGCTGAATTGAATGCAATTTCGACTCAAATTTATGCAATTTTGACTAACTATATACACTTTCGACTGAATTATATGCACTTTTATTGAACTATATACGCTTTTGATTGAATTATATGTATTTTTGACTGAACTATATGCACTTTCAACTCATTTAGATTAAAAAAAAGCACATTTATCATGGAAAAACCATTTTTTTGTATAAAAAAATCACTTTTCGGTATAAAAAATATTATATTGACAAAAAAAATTTATATATTTTTTGTAATTTTTTAAAAAGTTTATGATTTTTTAATTTTTTTATAATTCTTTTTCTTGTGATTTTTGTGATTTTTTATAATTTTTTATAATTTTTATAATTTTTTGTGATTTTTGTTATTTCTTTATAATGTTTTATAATTTTTTGTGATTTTTTGTGAATTTTGTGATTTTTTTTTATTTTTTATATAATTTTTTCATTTTTTTTGATTTTTTTTTATTTTTTGATTTTTTTTAATTTTTTGTGATTTTTTTATAAATTTTTATGATTTTTTATATTTTTTATATTTTTGGTATAAAAAGTGTTATATTGACAAAAAAAATTATATATTTTTTTTGTAATTTTTTTAAAAGTTTGTGCTTTTTTTCAATATTTGTGATTTTTTGTAATTTTTTAAATTTTTTGTAATTTTTATAATTTTTTTTTGTAATTTTTGTATTTTTTTAATAATTTTTTGTGATTTTTGGTGATTTTTTATAATTTTTGGTATTTTTTATAATTTTTTATAATTTTTTTGATTTTTTTTTGATTTTTTGTGATTTTTTGTGATTTTTTGTGATTTTTATAATTTTTTATGATTTTTTGTGATTTTTTTCATTTTTTTTAAAAATCAATTACTAATAAAACTCATATAGTATAAAAAGTGGTACCTATGAGGAATGTGAAATTATCAAGGTATATATGAGGAATATAAATTGATATGAGATACTTATAGGGAATTACCCTTGATAATTTATGTCTCAAAATTTAATATGTTTAATAAGTAGCAATTTATAAAGGGGACACATTAAAATGACAGAGAGAGTATTAATGTTTATCATTCTAAATCAGCTAAAAGTAGGCAGTTAGGTAGTAAAGAAGGGGAAATGGACAATACTTTAACTTCTTCAAGTTTTTCTTAATAGGAACATAAGGATGTCAGTATCATTAGGAAAGATGGTGGATATATCAGGTTTGTTGATAGTTGTTGGGATCCGGAGGCCTTCTAGACCCGCGCACACAGAAAATAAACGACACTATTGATAAAAAAAACTCACAAATATAAGGAATCGAAAAGAAGCACACGATATTTATTCACGAGGTTCACCCAATATTGACTACGTCACCATGCCGATGAACTGTCTATGTATATACTTTTATAAATAGCATTATAACGTAATCTATTTTAATCACACAAAAAGTTATGAAGCTATCACAATAAAACTCTATCTCTCTATACAATATTCTCCCTCAATTTTGTGATACTAAAAGATGAAGTAGTAAGTAGTATAAATATTAAATAGGTCCTAACATGGGTCTCCTATATCTTACATAACGTAGTCAAAATCTCATTTGGCTCCACAACTCAAAAGGAGTATTGTGAGATAGTTAATCAATATATCCAAAGTCATATTTGGCTTTACACCTCAACAATCTTCCACTTGTAGAGAAATATCAGGCCCTCCGTTAGACCATATCAGTGAACTCAACAAACTCTCGTGCTACACTTTCCATCAACTCCACATACAATACTTCAAACTCTTCACATTGTTTTCGAGCTCCAAACACTACCATTTCAGCGGAGACTCCAAGCTCTCAAATATTGAGTCCAACTGAAGTATTTCCCGACTTTGACTAATCAATCAAATTCGATTTCATGCCGGTGTATAACTCTTTTACTTGAGCCACCCAAATTATCTTTTTCATTGGCTTTTTGGCCTTTGCTTTCGACTCCTTACCGATGTGTCCCTCTCCCGGCTTCTTGCTGACTTTCTTCGCTTGTATTCGAAAGACTACACTATCACTTTTTGGGTTATCCCCTCTCTAAAATACGGCCCGTTGTGAAGTTCATTTACTCTTAATTCCCAATGATTTATCCACCTCTTTCACCCCAAACTCCAAACATGTTTGATCTATTCACATGAGTGCTTAAACTTTCGAGCTTGTCACAAACTTTCGACAAGATATGATGAACAGACGTTAAATAACCTATGGATTGTCACTCGAGGTCCGCTATTTGTGACTAAAGTTTGGCACGCCGTCTCTGTCACTTTCACCGTTTCCTTGTTAACATCACCGCGCAAGAAGGTAACAATCTTTTGGCCAAAATAACAAACCCATTTTTCACTCGAACCCAGTCTTGTTCACGAATCTATAATCGCCTCTTCACCAATAACCCTCACGGTCAAGTATAATTTTCTCATTCGATTACCACAACCAATAACAAGGTTTCCACGCATTACCAAACAAACTCGAGAACCCATCTTTATCGAGCGATCCTACAAATATCAAATTATTCTTCAAACTAGAAGCATGCATGTCTCCCCTTGTTCAACTTCTAAACACACTTGTCTGGACTTTGGATTTTCACATCACTCGTACCCACAATCTCTAAAGCCTTTTTGTTATTCAAGTAAAATTTGCCAAATGTACATTTCACCGAACCTTTGAACAGCTCACGATTTAAATCAGTATGGAAAGAAGCACCCGAATCTATAAGTCAATTATCTACACAATCAACACCCGCAAATAGAACGTCACTAGAGTCTTTCTTATTTCCCATGGTTACCACGTTTGCTCTATCCCTCTGGCCAATTTTCCCATTCACCTTTAGAGCTAGACAATAGGTTCTGATGTGACTGATGTCGTGACAACTATAACATTCGACTATCTTGTGCCAATCATAATGACCATGTCTAGTCTGTCTCCATCTATCTCATGAACGAGAGCTACCTCTATGACTCCCACTTGAACCTACGTTTAATATGGAACCATCGGAGTCCAAAGAAGCCTCTCATGTATCCTTCCTTCTAACCTCATCAGATAGTACACTATCACATATACTACTAAATGTAACTTATCTTTGCCAACCGAGTTGCTAAAAGCTGCCCTCATGGGCTCTCAATTATTAGGCAACAATGATAACATTATTTAAGCCCTCATATCATCGTCAAAAGCCATATCAACGCTATCTAATTGATTTACTGTATCACTAAATAAGTTCAAATGCTTAGCAAATGGCGTATTCTTCGTCATTCTTAAATTAAAAAACTTTTTCATTAAAGTTATCGTGTTGTTTGTTGTCAGCTTCTCATACATGTCTGATAGGGCACTCTCATCACACTTCCCGATCACTCCATACACCTTCCAATTTAGAAGCTTCCACTCCTCTTTCGACATCCCTGTCGGTCTCGCATCAAGCAACGGTTGATGCACCTTATTGCCATACAAATAGTCTTTTATTTGCATATCCCAAAACCTAAAATCTTGGTCACCGAACTTTTCCTCGTATACGGTCTTGTCTTCTCCAACCATCAATTCTTCAAACACACTCTCTATCTAATCCAATCTAACGACTCAACTCAAGTTTCTTAGCCTTAAGATATGTTACCAGCTATTGGGGATCCATGCACCTATTAGACCCGCACAATAGAAATAAATAACGAAACTATTCATTGAAAGAGACTCACATATATAAGGAGTAGAAAATAATCACACACTAGCACACTTTATTTGTTAACGAGGTTCATTTAACATTGGCTACGTCTCCGGACCGCTACACTTGTCCTTTATATATATTATAAAGATTATTACAACATAATATAGTTTGATCACACAAAAGCTATGTAGCCCTCACAGTAGAACTATCTCTCTATCTACATATTCTTTATCTTGAGTTTGTGATACGGAAATATGAAGTAGTAGTGGAGTATAAATAGTTCCCAACTAGGTCTCATACACTCTAGAAGGTGATGTGGGACGATTAAATAGCAAGGCCAAAATCTCATTTACCTCTACAACTCAACAAGAGAGATGTAAGATAATTAATCAACATAGCCAAAATCACATTTCGCTTCACACTTCAACAGGTATCTCTAGTCAGAGTAACACATTCATCTTACAAGGTTATCGCATTTATAAGAGAGTTAATAAGAGCGGAAGTAGTAACAACTTCATTTGAACATTCAATAGGGAGACTTGCAATTTGTAAAAGCGGAAACATGGAAATACTTGAGAGATGTGAGACAACAAGTACATCGTGAGAAAAAATGTCAATGCTAATATAAAAAAATTGTCAGAAAAAGAGAAAAATTACCTGTATTTTGAAACATTACAAGTTTAGGCATGATATTATGAAGACAATTTCAAAGAGTAGAATGAGCAATTTCTTCATAATAACACTCCACCAAGGAAGGAATGAATTTGAACAATTAAAGTTGGATTTAAAGTTGAGAAACTTGAAAATTGAACATTTGTTATTAAAGTCTTTCAAGAATAAGGACGACATGTCCATTTGAGTGAATGAAATTTGAACTATGCCATAGGAAGAGTCAATCTAAAAGGAGCACATCAAACAGTAGAGGTATGCCCAAAACTAAACTAAAGTGTTTAGCAAGTGTTTAGTAGGTTGAATGAGTATCACATGAGATAAGCGTAGGTAACATTGGTGGAAGGAATAGGAAGATTAAATAGAAGTTGAACGAAAATAGACAGTACTTAAATGGGGTGAAATTAACACCCTTTCTAGGTAAGCTCTTGTTATAAAAAAAAAACCAGAATAATGCTCAAAAGAGTCTCTTTGTGAGATACCAAGATGAATTTAAAAAATGGGGGAATTCCCATAGGTATCTCCTTTTAACTTATATTCTCCCTATATATCTCCATAATTCATATTACCTTATGGTATCAATTTTTAATTGTTTACTTTATTTACCAAAATGACATTATCTGAAGCAAAACATAATACATATATTTTATCTATATGTAAATCCCAAGAAAATATGTTTAAAACCGAAAAAATCACAAAAAATCAGAAAATTTATTAAAAAAATTATTATAAAAAACACAAAAAATGCATTTTTTTGGAAAAAAATAAAAAAAAATAATGAAAAAAAATCAAAAAATTGTATTTTTTTTTCAAAAAATTCACAAAAAAACAAATAAAAATAATCACAAAAAAAATGTGTTTTTCTAAAAAAGCATCACACAAAAAAAATCATTAATAAAATGTGTTTTTATAAAAAAAAACTCACAAAAAACAATAAAAAATATTTTTTGTCAAAAGACCCCACTTTTTACAACGGAAAAACTGTTTTTTCACCAAAAAGTGGTATTTTCACCAATTTTTTTTTATCAAGAAGTGGTTTTTTCATCTAGTTCTGCTCAAAGTGCGTATATTTCAACGAATAACGCATCTAGTTCAATCGAAACTACATATAGTTCAGTCGAAAGTGCATATAGTTCAATAAAAGTGCATATAGTTAAGTTAAAAGTGCATATATTTCAGTCAAAACTGCATACAATTCAGTAAAAAAAAGCATTCGTTTCAATCGAAAGTGCATCGAGTTTAGTCGAAAGGGCATACAGTTTAGAGTTCAGTTGAAAGTGCATATAATTCAATAAAAGTGCATATAGTTCAGCTGAAAGTGCATATAGTCCAGCTGAAAGTGCATCTGGTTCATTTAAGAATGCATCTACTGCAACTGAAAGTGCATCTAGTTCAGCTGAAAGTGCATATAGTTCAGCTGAAAGTGCATCTCGTTTAGCTGAAAGTGCATCTCGTTTAACTAAAAGTGCATCTAGTTCAGTAGAAATTACATAATGTAACTCAATATATTTCGCCACAAATTGCATATTTTACTTTAAATTTTAAAAGAAAACAAATGCGGATGGATTTGAACCACTAATCTCTTGTACCTTGGTGTTGGTGTAAGGGCTCCTACCATTTTGAGCATACAGATTTATGTAGGCACTAAGTAAAAGCATACCAAACTAAAACGGTCTCCGAAACGGGTCCCAAAAAAACTTTACAAAAAAACCTTCCAATTAAATAGGCTTTGTTTCAATCCAAACGAACTCCGATTCGGATAAAAATCTTATAAATGTTTCTATTGTACATAACCTACACAAAAACATGCCAAATTCAATGAATTTAAAATAATAAAATCTATCGGACATTTTATCGATATGGTTGTATAAATCCGGCCAAACAACTCCCAAACTAAGAGCATATTTTAGCCTCGAACATGAATCTATTTCAGGCTCGAATCGGGGTCCGTTTCAGCCCCGAAACAAATCCCAATTCAATACCAAAACGGACACCAATTCAGCACCAAAATGGACACCAATTCAGCTCTAAAACATGCCACAATTCAGCCCTAAAAAAGAACTCAAATCATCCCTAAAACATACCCCGATTACATACGTATGTGTATATATAAAGAGAGAGAGAATATCGAACCTCGAAACTTATCATGATTGAGACCACATCGAGTCTGCATCCGTGATGACGAGATGAGATCGCTGTACATCGAGAGGTGAGGACAGATGAGATCGAAGGAGAATATGGAGATCACATATATAGTTAGAGAGAGAGAGAGAGAATTATACGGGAAAGTGGAGAAAAATAAAAAATAGAAAAATAGAGTTATTTATATTTACAATAAGTGGTAGTTATAAGGAATGCAAATTATTATAGGTAGCTATTGGCAATATAAGTTCAAAAGTGCTACTTATTGAGCATTATTTGTTTAAAAAATTCAGCATATGACTATTTTTGTTCATTTGAGCAAGGAATGAGTGAGTTCAGCGCACGATAGAAATAAGCTATCAACCAAGATCGAGAAAACTAAAAAAGACCTTCAGTAGTGTTGTAATTTTAATTTTTTTTATACCAACAAATGAAGACTCCTATTAAGAGAACTCAAAAATAGGGTGGGGAAAAATCATTAAATCCCAACCCAACCCGTGTCCCGACCCGCCCCCAACCAGAAAACGTTTGGTTTTGTCCCGACCCGACAAACTTCGGGATCAGGATCGGTTGGCAATTTTGATTTTATCAGGTGTCACGACCCGAATTTTTAATTAAATTTTTTATTTTATTTAAAATAAAATGATTTTTTTATTTGAACACGAAAATTATATTAATTGAGGTGATGAGAATCGAACATTGCATCTCTAGCATGTAATGTAAGCACTCTACCATATGAAGTACAACATTTTTTGTTTCAAATATTAGTTATATTTAGATAAGTATAATATAGATTTGTATTTTTGAATATATGAGACTTTTGAATTCTGACTTCGCTGTTCTGGTTGCTGTTACGCTGTTCAGTTAGAACTGTGGTTATAACGGTAGTTGCAACCACGGTTCTAACCGAACTTTAAAGATGGATATAACTCAGAATAAAAACGTACTTGAAAGTAAATTCACACGCATGTTTTTAAACAAAGTTCACCTAGAACTTTGAGCTACGTCTCTGAGGCCCTCATCCGTATTTATGATACTATTTCAAGCTTACAATATAGGACTCGAGACTTATAAAAACTCACAGACTCTCTTTTGATTTTCTGCCTATCACTATATTGCTATTACTAAATAGCTATCACTTATAAACAATAACATTCCATCATTGTTACTTTCGTATTTTTTAGCCCATGCGTATTTTCTCTAAGATAAGTTCTTTATAAGTTTAGAACACGTAATGTTTTACAAGCAAATATGAGACTATTTATAAGAATAAAAGTCTTTCAAATCTTCGCATTTCTTTTCTTTTATCTTCAAGAATCTCGCTGCCCATTGAATGAAGATTTGATCGCCATCTTTGAAAGATGTTTATGGATTAATCCTGTTAGGAACACATGCCTATTTTAGCTTCAAATCTTCTTAGGAAATTCGATTGACTTTGCTTGTAACAAGAAGTTTTAGTTAGCTTCCTTTTAGAAGATATAATTAAATCTGTTAGTACAATGTAGTATATATCTTGAATTAAGAGATAATATATTTATTCAAAAAGATTCACACGAGACAATCTTTTTGATAGATTTATATATGGAACAATATATCTCCTAACATGATTCAAACTTATACTCAGCAAAATCAATAACTAATCATTCGTATAAGATAGAATAAGAAAAGATTTTATTTAGAAAACTTTAAGTAATAGAACAAATCTTTTCATAAGATAATATCTTTTTAAAAACAAATCCTGCACAGTTTGGAAAGATAATTACCTTTCTTTAATACTCAAATATTCTCAAAACATATACCATATCTATATAAAAACGTGAGAATATAATCTGCATTGATAAAATATTCTACCAATAAAATAAAAACAGAAAATACAGATTCTCCAGGAATCTACATAACAGCATGTTACAACTGTGGTTGTAACTGCCAGTTGTAACCAGAAATACCAGTAACTTTTTCTGCAAGCATAATACACAAAGTATTTTGGCATAATCCAATATGAAAACAAATAAACTAACTTTAACAAGTTACCTTAAGTTTTAACAATCTCCCCATTTGCCATTGAATTTGACAAATACTTGGAGTTTAATAGTTTACCCCCCATGCACATTAGTATTGCAAAATTCATTTATAAAATATAAGAATTAAGATAGTAAATATAAACACGCATAATCTTCTCCCCCCTATTTGTCACATCGATGACTAAGAAGAGTTCCTGCTATTTTAGTTCATTTGGTGCATCACTTGGGCGACTGGTATATACATGGTTCAAAAAATGGATAATAAGATTTTAACAAAAAGATTTTTACCAAATCAAAATATAATCACTTTTAAGATATAGATATACCCAATTTTTGCAATATCTTTTTAAAAAATATGACCATTTTTAAAACGGAATTTTTAGCAAGATATGTATCTTTGAAAATTTTATCAATCATATTAATAGACATAGAATTATACCAAATAAACCAATGAAACATTCCAATTTTAAACAATGCTGATCGAAATTTTTGGTTTTCATAAAGCTGAAGAAATATAGCAGATTTAAACATGTGTCAATTAAAAGTAGTAGAAAATAAATATATATAGATTGCCAAAAATCAGAAAATAATAATTTATTTTTACAAATATGCTTATTGTGAGGATCCACAGAGTAATTTTATGCACCGAGACACTTAATATTGAGAAAAACTTACATTTACTCTACACAAATACTTTTTAATAACTCAAAAAGATAAGATCAATAAGTTTTAAAAGAGCTGAGAGACAAATTGTCAATCCATAATAAAATTTACTCAAAAAGTATAATCAACAGCATGTGTTATGGATTCCCGTTAAAAATAGATGGGTATACTAAAAATATCACAATGATACCTGATCCATAAAAGGTCTATCCCAAAATATTGGCTAGGACATTGAGTGAATACCACTTACGCACTTAGACCAGGTCTGATAAAAAGACTTAGGTTACAACTGTAGTTGCAACCATACTTATAACCATTTTACTTTTTGTGTACTAGCACTTAGTACATTCGAAAGAGTTTTAGATTCAATTATTTTTTTGCACTTATTTCACATCTTTTATGTTCATTAACCAGCGGCTTTTTCAAAATAAAAATACTTTTAAACTAAATAAGAATTACTCTTGATCTCATAAACACTACTCATGTTCCTCACAAATATGCATAAATTGCAAACATAATCAATTAAATTCATAAGGACATACCCCAATGTCACTTCGCAAAATTTTAAATTTATTAGTATCAAGGGGTTTTGTAAAAATATCTGCTAAAATTTCCTTCCAGTAGAGACATGTTTTAGAATTAAGCTCTTTTCTTCAACTAATTCTCTAATAAAATGATGTCTTAGATCAATGTGCTTAGTTCTGTAATGTTGAACAGGATTATAAGCTAAATCTATAGCACTTTTATTATCACAAAAAAGAGTTAGAATTTCTTATTTTATATTATAATCGTAAAATATTTGTTTCATCCATAAAAGTTGGGTACATCCACTTCCTGCAGCGATATATACTGCTTCAGTAGTTGATAAAGAAATACACATTTTTTTTTTACTAAACCAAAAAACCAAATTATTACCGAAGTAAAACAACCACCGGATGTACTTTTTCTATCATCAATATTTTCAGCCCAATCAGCGTTACAATATCCCACTAGAAAATTATTTCATTCAAATTGTGAAAGTTCTTCTTGCATAGGTAAGATCCATTCACTATTATTTAAAGCTCCTTTAACGTTTTTGGTTTCAACTTGAGAGAGATGTAACAAGCAAAATTGACGACATCAGAATTTTTATGTCTACTTTTCATGCCTTCATTGACATCACCTATGACATCATTCAGAGAGTGATTTATTTGAGTTTTTACATACCGAAGTCTCCTTTCAGTTTGAACTACAGCGTTTTGATCAGTTTCTGCTGCCTCTTCACTCTCGATTACAACTGTGGTTGTAACGGGACTTCTAACCACGTCTGAAACTTTATCCTTGTTTTTCTCCCTTTTTTTCCATTTTCCAACGCTCATCTTCATCACCTGTGATCTCAGAGATATTCTTAGATTCATCAAACACAACATTATATGACTCCATAACAGTGTTTGTTCTTAAATTAAATACTCGAAAATCTCTACTGTTTTGAGCTTAACCAAGAAATATTCCTTCATCACTTTTAGCATCAAATTTTCCAAAGTGTTATCTATCTTTTAGAATATATCAAACACAACCAAACACATGAAAATATTTAACACTAGGCTTTCTACCTTTTCAGATTTCATAGGGAGACTTATTGGTTCCTTTTGTTAAATAGACATTATTCATAATATAGCATGAAGTACTAATGGCTTCAGCTCATAATCTTTTAGCTAATTTCTTAGAATTTAACATGACTCTAGCCATCTCTTGAATAGTTTTATTCTTTCTTTCTACTACACCGTTTTGTTGTGAAGTTTTAGGAGCAGAAAATTCATGTCTTATACCAAGAGTATGAAAAAAATCTTTAAACTTACTATTTTCTAATTCAGTTCCATGGTCACTCCCTATCCTCATAATTTTACCAATTGTAAAGTCTTTCTCTATTTTACGTTTTTGACACAATTCTCGAAAATCTTTAAAAGCATCTGATTTTTCTCTTAAAAAAGCAACCCATGTAAATCTAGAAAAATCATCAACAAAAACAAGAATATATCTTTTACTGCCTATACTTTCAGTTTGTCTTGGGCCCATAAGATCAATATGAAGCAATTCAAGTACTTGTTTGGTAAAAATTTTATTAGTACCTTTATGAACACTCTTAGTCTATTTTCCTTTAGCACAATCACGACAAGTAACATTATTTTTAAAGCTCGGATTAGCAATATCTCTAACAAGATCCATATTGACTAATTTACTTAGAGTTTTGTAATTCACATGCCCTAATTTCTTATGCCAAATCTCAGTATTATCAGTGACAACTTGATTGCAAGTATTTTTTGTAAATTAAGTGTTTGATTCATCATAAATAAAACAACTATCAGCAGATCTAACACCGGTCATAATCAAGTTACCATTTTTATCAGTAATAAGGCATTTTTCTATATTAAAACTAACATTCAGATTATTATCACACAGTTGACTTATACTTAGTAAATTAGCCTGTAACCCATCCACAAGAAATACACCATTAAGTTCAGGCATTCCAGATTTGTTCAATATTCTTTTACCAATTATTTTACATGTATCTCCACTACCAAAAGTAACAGTTTTAACTGGAGCTTTACAAATATATTTGAAAATTTCTGCATTACCTATCATGTGTCTAGAACAACCACTATCAAAATACCAGGCTTTAGATGATAAAACTTTTAAAGCAGCAATAGATGCAGAGATACATTGAGCCTTGTCAGTTTTTCTTTTAAATACCCAAATCTATTTGAATTTTTGATTAAGACTCAATTTAGCAGTAATATCATTGGCAATAGAATTTTTGTGTAATTTCAAATAGCATTCTCTTTCAAAGTGATCTGAATTATTGCAAAAATTACAATTTTTGAAAACAGACTTGTTATTAGTAAAGCTATTTTTATAGCTCCAGTTCTGACTGTTTACAACCGCGGTTGTAACTTTACTTTTAACCATATCCAGTTTGGGTATTTTTAAAGTTTTAACAAAAATAGTTTTCCCTTTTTCTTCGAAACTAGTATAACCTAATCCACTATTATCTTTTGAGGCCCTAGAGTATGATAGCATTTCATCAAGTTTTTCAGTGGCAGATGCGTTTAACAGCTTTATCTTTCTTTTGGTCTCATTTAACTCAAGTTGTTTCCTATAAAGTTTTTCATTAAGATCTTTTACTTGATTAGTTAAATCCTCATTCAGTTTATTCATAGAGAGAGACTTTTTACTGAGAGCCTTGTACTTTTCATATAAACAGATATATTGCTTTTCAATTTGTTCTTTAGAAACTTCTTCTTCATCACTTCCAGAGTCGGTTTCAAATTCAGTTCTAACTGTGGTTGTAACTGACTGATTATCACTATCGATTTTAACCATAAAAGCAGTTTCTGTAGAAAAGTAACTATGACTATCCTCATCATAAGAATTATCTTGTAATTGTTGAAATTTATAGGTCTTAACTTTAGTGGTTCCTTCAAAAGTGACTCTTAAAATATCTCAAGCTTCTCTAGCTATTTCACAGTGAGAGATATACCTGAAGACGCTTAATGTGACTCCAACAAATATTAGATCGATGGCTGTGGAATTTGCTCTTGCATATCGGTTTTCATCTTCACTCCAACTTTCTTTAGGTACTAGAACCAATTCTCCATCACCATAAGATACCATAAGGACCTCTCATCCGGATTTTCCATACCCCATAGTTTCCACCTTCTTTAAGCAGTGGTGGTCTGTTGCTAGGGTTTCCTTCCCTCATCATGTCCATCTTGACCAGAACGCAAGATCCACACCAAGTAGGGTCTGGTGTGAAACTCTGATACCAATTGAAATTCTGACTTTGTTGTTCTGGTTGCTACTACGTTGTTCAGCTAGAACTGTGGTTATAACTGCAGTTGCAACCACGGTTCTAACCGAACTTTAAAGATGGATATAATTCATAATAAAAATACATGTGGTTCAGCTTAAATTGCATCCAGTTAAGCCGAAATTGTATCTAGTTCAGTTATAGTTCAGTCAAAAGTTGATAAAGTTCAGTTAAAAGTGCATATAGTTCAATAAAAGTGGGTATCGAAAGTGTATACAACTCAGTCAAAGTGCATATACTTCACTTTAAATTAAAAAAAAAATCTGGATGGATTCGAACCACCAATCTCTTGAACCTTATTGTTAGTTCAAGCACTCTTACCATTTTTGAGTTTACGAATGTATATAGTCACTATAACAAAATCATGTACACCTAAAAATCAACCCGCTTTCGCCTAAAAATTAAACATTTTTTTCTCAAACATTACAGTCGGCGTGCTACTTGAAAGATTTCTTAAAATATTGATTTTTACACACAATAAAACTCTACAAAACAAACCTCCCAAAAAAATTGACTTTGTTTCAACCCAAACGAGATGCGATTCAGACAAAATCACATAAACGTTTGTATTTTACATAACCTGCACATAAACATGCCAAATTCAAGCGAATTTAAAACAATAAAATCTATCGGACATTCCATCGAACACTTTAAGGGTACAATTTGGTGCAACCATAACTAGACACATGGTTGTATAAGTCCTAGCCAAACAACTCCCGAACTAAGAGCCTGTCTTAGCCTCAAACTGGATCCGTTTCATCCCCACAACAGGCCCCGTTCAGCACCAAAAAGGACCTCAATTCAGTATCAAAACGGACCCCAATTCGGCCCTAAAACGGAATTAATCCAGCACCAAAACGAAACCCAAATTTAGTCATAAAAGAGCTCAATTTATCACCAAAAAAAACCCTAATTCAGCCCTAAAACGGGCTCGATTTAGCACCAAAATAGACCCAAATCAGCCCTAAAAATAGCTCAATTTAGCACCAAAACATACCCCAAATATCCTCAAATCATATTAAAAATATAAATAACTTAATAAAAATACTAAAAACAATGTTAATAATAATAATAAATACTTACAAATAACATACGAGATCGTCGCTGGAGGTATACGATATCGTCTTCAGAAAAAAATCATCGCTGCTCCAATTTTAAACAATTAGGATCTGCTCCGAGATTGTCGCTGATCCGATATCGTTGCTGATCCGATATCGTCGCTTCTCCAAAATCGTTGTTGCCTAATTCATAAAACTTGTGGTATTATAGGAAATCCTATATAATAAATTATCAAATAATAATAATACAAGAAATAAGAGGACCATAATGGTATTTATATGAAAATAGGCTCGTTGAAGGAAACACGGGTCATCACAAGCCCTCTGCTATAAGATAGTGGGAGACCGCTTTGCCGAATAAGACACATTTAATCCATTAGACTCGAATGGGTACGAAGAGTTCGATGGACAAGATATTAATAAATAATTGTTATAGAGTTAGTATTATGTAATTCTCCAATAGTCCATAGTTTCTATTTAATTGTTCACTATGAAATTACGTCCAATTTTAAACGGTTAAAAATTTGTATCAAAATTGTCGGAATGAAAATTTTCAAAAGTTGATAATAAAGTTCAAATGTTAAATTTTATGATGAGATTTTAAAAAAATTCATTTCGACAATTTTGATATAAATTATAAGCCGGTTAAAATTGCACGTAATTTCGTAATGGACAATTAAGCATGAACGGAGAGAGTAATTAATAAAGGCGCAGTATGCATGGAATTAGAGGCATCCCAATTTTTATATTCAACTCTTAAGTTCAGTTATTTAAGTCTTTTATTCTTCAACATTTACTAAAAAAAAATGTCAGTTTACCATCAGAGCGTTTGTTGGTAAACTGATGATAAAATGAATATCGTTAAATTTAGCAACAATTTTTCTTACTAAAATTTAGCGACACTCACTTTAAAAAGTAAATTATTGTTACGAATAGAATTTAAAACGCTCTAAGTTAAAGTGTTGTTCAACATACATCCTAATAGCCGGTAATAAACTAATTACCGAAAAAATAGTCTGTAATAGAAGCAGTATATGATGTTTGTTAAATTTTATTCTTTCTTTTTTCCAGTATAATTCTGAAAATGTCCTTACCTACGAACATTTTAAAAACCTAATCCACTTGTCCGTATGAAGTTACAGATCTAATTGTAAGAAAAAAAAAATATATATATACACTAGGAACAACGTGACTCATTTTACCGATGTATAACATTAATTTTCTTGTCTTGTGTCGATAATATAGTACATACATGATACATACTGATTAAGAATGAAGTAGCCAATAATTTATTACTTGTATGTGGTACTAATTACACTAAAAAAAAAAAAGTAAGTATTAGGTGTGGGCTTGGCGCTTTTCTGGTAGTTATAACTCTTTTTTTTTTTTCTTATTTCAGTTTAATTATATTTCATTTTTAGTTATGACAGGTCAAAATTAAGATTACTTACTTACACTTTCGAGGGAAAAAAGCATATTTCAAGGTATCTTCGTCATTTTCTTTTTTAAAATTCTCACCTGCACTTTATAGTTTATACTATTATTCAATATTGAGTATCTTTTATCACATAATTTAAAATATGAATTCATGGGCATACATTTACCCAAAACAGGAAATTTTTGTAATGCTACAACTATAGCTATCAGCGTAATTTTGACTTTTGAGTTTCTCCCTTCATTTAATATGATAGATTTGCGTAGTTAGAGAACGTGACAAAGTTATTAATTCCTCATTTCGTGTTTAATTATTTATTGTGAAAATGTGTGTAAATTTAATCGATTTATAAATTGTATCAAAACTGTCGAAATGAATTTTTTTTAAATGAATTATAAAATTTAACATTTGAACTATATGATCAATTTTTGAAAAATATTATTCCGATAATTTTAATACAATTTTTTTACCGATAAAAATTAAATATAATTTTATAATATATAATTAAATAGTAACGGATGTGGTAATAACAGTTATGCATTTATATCCTTATAGACTGGATCTATGATTAAGTTTTTCAATGTGAGAACGTTGAACACCAAACATCAATGAGGGAGTACAATTGCCGCAATTACACAATAAAGAGATCAAAATGACCTACAATAATCATAATAGTTTTTTTATATTTTTTCTCATATTTAAATTAATTAGCAACATTTTTATATTTTTATGGTAACAGTTTAACTTTATACATTTTTCAACTTCGTTATCAAATTTATTATCATAACTAAATATTACTATATTTTAATATACTTCTATCAATTTTTTTCAATCCAAATTAATTTACTAGAGTAACCAAATTAAATAATTTAAACGTTTTCTCATATTTAAAGTAAAAAGTATAATTTTACAAATTATAATGAAACGTTTTGTTTTATACAAATTATCAATTTTTTTTATCAATTTCTCTATCACAACTATACAACTCATTTTTTTGTTATTTTATTAATTTATATGTGAAAAGAACAAATAAAGGAAAAAAAAATAACTGAAAGTAAGAGAGAGAAATTATTATTTTAATTATAAGAGAACATATTGTTTTGAGAGATATTTGAGTTCATTTATATTTGAGATAATGCATAAGAAAACTGATGCGTCTATAATTTTAAAATAATATACTTATATTTAAGATAAATTTATGATATGTTGGCCCGTGTGGCTAAAATTTAGAGGGGGGGTGAATAAGGTTTTTGCGCTTTTTGCCTAATTAAAACTTAATGGCAACTAATAACCCAACTTATGCAATTTTAAGCTTAAGAGTTTTAACAAGAGTTAATGAATTGCTAGAATTACTAAACGCAAGCAAGAAAATAGGCAATAATAAATATTTGCGGAAAGTAAAAGCTAGGGAAAGAAAATGACACCAAGATTTATAGAGGTTCGGCAAACGGCCTACGTCCTCTCCTCGGTACTACCGAGTATTTTACTAAAAATCTTCTTTCGGATATTACAATCCTATCGAGCTAATCAACCGATTAAGCTCACCCTCACTTTATGAGTGTCCCGAATGAAAAGACCTAGAGCTTTTAAGCTTCACTTGCTTACAAAGTCTCTACCCGATCACTCGCTCACAAATGAGTTTATAAATCACTCGTTACAATTTTGTTACAATAATGTAACTACACTCACTATTTTATTGCTTCTAAATAAGCTAATTTGTGAGTCTTTGATGTTGGTTCAGCTTGAATCGTTTTCTCCTTAATTTCCCTCTTTTTCGAATATATACACCAAAATGGTGATATTTAGGGTTTTGAATGAGAGAGGTTGAAGGATGATAGATTAGTATAAATGTTGTATCTTTGGGAGAGTGATTTGGCTCTTTTTATGAACCAGAAGGTCTGTCTTGTGTTTTCTGACCGTTGGAAGTGGTTGAGTGTTTTAACCATTGGTTTTAAGCAACTTTCCAGAATAAGCTGAAAAGCTGTTTTCGAAATCTGCAGAAAACGATCGGTCGTTTTCAGAAACGATCGGTCGTTTTCTGAAAAACGATCGGTCGTTTTCTGAAAAACGATCGGTCGTTTTTCAGACGACCTTACTGGAAGAATTTGGACCAAAAACGATCGGTCGTTTTTGTCCAGACGATCGGTCGTTTCTTCAGTATTCCCGGTTTTCTCGTTAAACTTCGAAAGCTCATAACTCCTTCGTCTTAGCTCCGATTCTGGTTCCGCTTGAACCTGTGGCTTCGTTTTTCTGTGCTCTATCTTTCTGGCACTGAAATTTACAAATTTTCTTTTTGGAAAAAAACAAGCATTATATTATCGAAATAGAGAAATCGTAAAATCATTAAAAACATAATCAAAGTTATAATCAAAATTCATTATTGAACTCTAAGTTCAACATGATATAAGATAACTGATTCTTCTACCCCAATAAAAATATGCAATGCAAAAGGGGAAGGAGTAAATGATGAACTTAACGGATGATGAACCTAATGGGAGAGGGGATCAACTGTTTTATTTACACAGTTATGTTAACTGTTTTTTTTTCTAAACCATTGGATATTAAGCAAAAAAATCCAAAGGTTTCTATTGAAAGTTTCAAATATAACTTAATTTTTCCTCTTTCATCTCTCTCTTCCCCCTCACCTTCTCCATTCTATCATAACCAAGAAAATCTATAAAGAGAAAAAGGTAATTTTACTTTACATTTAGTCTCTTATTTTAAAAATTGATAAATTTAAATACACTCATCAGGTATAACAAAAAATTGTGAACTTATATAATTAAACCAATTTGAAATTCAAATGATTGTAGTAATCATAATTTTCAATTAAGCATGCATATCTAGTTGCATAGCAGGAAAGTTTAATCAAATCCACAATAAAGAAGTAAATTATATTTGTGTTTTTATTCAGAAAAAATTATTTGAAGTAGTTCCATTATGCTTGGAAGGTTTAATCAAATCCATAATAATATTGTGTTTTCTTTGTTTAAATAGGAAAATATGTCACATATATGAAAAATATAATTATATACTATATTAAACATCGTGTCCTAAATTTTAGAATTTTACCGTTTTGGCATGTCCGTGTCGTGTCAGACACGCGAACTCGTGTGTGTGCATCATAAAAACTCTTAAAGCATAAAGGTTGAAGGACTTATTAAATGATAAAACACCAAATCTTTCAAATTTATAAAGACATACCCCTTAAGAAACACACGGAAAAGGAGAGATAGAGAGAGACGTCTGTGCGGAAGAGATCGAGCTCACAGAGAGAAGAACACCACGACAGTATAGCGACGGTGGCGACCTCCGACAGAGAACGATGACAAAGACCAAGCGGGAGAAAAACAACGGAGAACGGATGGGCTGCGATGGCCGAAGAGAGAGAAGGGAGCGAAAATCTAGTGAGTTTCAGAGTGGGAGAGATGTTTCACAACAAAGAGACGGGCCACCAAAGGTGGGGAGAGAGATACTGGTCGAATAAGGTTTCTGAAAATGAGGGAGAATGAGAGAACTCGCATGTCATCGGTGAGATATGCATGTCATATATGTTGGCGGCGGAGAGACAGTTTTAGAAAAAAAAAAAAAAAAAAGATTAAACGAAATTAAGAAGAATAGATTCATGAATCTTTTTTATATTCAACTCAAATGGACTAAAATCTAAACAAGTTTAATAAAATAGCTTGTTTCTAAATATGTTTTAAAACAGGAATATGCGAACCTGCATTTGTTTCCTTACCATTCTTCCTGAATTTAAGATAATAACATCACTTTTTTTTTTGTTTTACATAGTCATTTTCACATTACACAAGATTCCATCTTCGTTATCGTTTACCGTATAAATCATTAAAATATACAATTTCATCCTTTATATTATTTCTTCTCTATTCAGTATTCACACATCAAATTAATAAAATTAAGTTGTCCTACACTACATTACCAATATAAATATAATTAAAATCACATTAATAAAAAAAATTGAAAAATCAGAAACTAATTTGAGAAGTAGACCATGATCCCATTGAATTTGTGAAATAAATATAAAAATTAGAAACAGAGAACATAGGTTTATGATAAATTATGTGGCGTGAACTATGGAGGATTCTGAATTTTTATAGCAATAAAGGAATCGAAGGATATAGAAATATGGAACAAAAGGGTTTATTTGGGAGTTAAAATAATGTTATTTATTATGAGGAGTACATAGAGTTACCATATATATGGAGCGGCGGATCCAAATTCCAACATGTTTTCAAGGGGGGGCTATAGCCCCGCTGGATTTAAAAGAATAATTTTTTTGTATATCTTTTGTAGCATAAGTGAGTTAGTTTAGTTGGTAACCTAACCCACATAGGGTGCATTTAAGCCCCTCTTGCTTGAGTTCGATACTCAGTGCATGCATAATATTTTTAATTTTTGTAAGCCTTTCACTTTTTGAAGAATAATCATATAATTTGCATAATTAAAATAAAATTTGGTTTAGGTTCTTCCAATACCTTTATAAAAATATTGATAATTTACCATTTTTTATTTTCTTAATCAAAATTCTAGATTTATTCCTTTTCATCTGTTTGTTTGTTTTCAATTACTATCATATAAACTATTTGATCATTTAAAATATTATTTATCTTTTATATAAAAAACTATTATATGCCTTTTTTATATAGTTGGCTGAAAATTTCATCATTTAATATATAAAACATAATAATTTAACACCAAAAACTAATATATATGTTTTTAGATATTCAAATTCTTTTTCTCTATTCAAAGCGACAGGTCCTAAAGCAAATTAATTTTTATTTGGTTTCTTCCGTTAGTACATGCTTAATCAATAAGTAATTTTTGTTAACCATATCATTGTTGAGGAATTAGTAATGAAATATTTGCTTGAGATATTTAGAGCAAAATAAGTTATTTTATTTCAAGGATCGTTACAAAAACACTATGCACAATTTTTGTTAGGATACAAAAAATGTTGAGCGGCATATTGTTATGAACTTTCACAAAATTTACCTTTAACTCATCTTTTAAGTGTAAAAAGAAAATTCGTGGCTTCTACTGTCGTCGAGGCCCCCTGAACCTAAATCCTAACTCCTCCTCTGTATATATGAGGTGATCTTTATGCATCCTTATATTCACAGAAAGACTGATGCAACATATTTTTTTTTTGATAAAATATAAAAATACAATAAGGACTAGGCATACAAGGAGAGAGATGCAGTTGCTCCTACCCAAAAATAAAAGAGCAAATTAATGGGCAAACAAGCAGGTGCAGCGGCACTAACGTGCATTATAAGCAGCGTGCTAGAAAAAAAAATCTGATTGGTTTTAGTGTACGTAAAAACAATAATTTAAAATGTAAGAATTGAAAAGAAATAAACAATTTTATTTCTATTAAATGGAATGTGACTTTATTACAATATTCCGACACTTGCATAATGTAAATACAATTAATTAAACTGCTGGACTGATTTGTAATTAAACGAAACTGTCAGACAGAATACTGTAAAACTAAATTGTTGGACTGTTTGTTAATTAAAATAAGCTGCCAGACAGAATAGTATAATTACTAAACTGCTGGACTGTTTATGTAAATAAATTACATGACTGAAATGAAACTAATCTAATTACAGAATTAAATTACAGAATTAAAACAATATTTTAAATAAATTACAGAAAGGTAAAACAGAATTTAAAAGTTACAGCTAAGGACAGAAAATTGAAATACTGAAATTAAATTACAGAAATGAAATGAAATAAAAAAAGACAGAAAAAAAATAGACGAGTCTACTGTTTAACAGTATGCCCTTAACCGATATTCGCCTAACCACCTTTGAGATTTCTGGTTATGTTTGGCGCTTCGATCTCAAGCTACAACGTCTCGGATGACTCGTCGGAAACTGTCAACGAGTTAAGGTCGAGCTGTTGGTGGGTGGCTCTCTTCGGCTAAAATGTAATGATTATCTCAGTCATTAAAATCACACTTTAATACTATCAGTTTTTGAAATTCAAAACTGCAGTATTAACTCTGCAATGAATTCATATTCATTGTAACAGTTACAACTTTGTTGGGCGCACTCGACGATCAGGCGCACTCGACGATCAGGCGCACCACGAGCAGGCGCACCACGACGAGCAGGCGCACCACGACGAGCAGGCGCACCCGTGTGGTACACAATACTCACATGTGTATATGGACACACAACTTAATATCCACATGGGATAGCTTTGTATATATATTGTAAAAATGACTCTTCATTTTCCAATGTGTGACAATTTCCAATGAGTTATCCTCATTAAACTCATTTTCCAGCAATAAAAGTTTTCCTCTTTCTCTACCCCAATCTTTGACGCCAATTTTTATTCACTCGCATTCTCCGAATAGGTCATGCGACATAACGTTACGAACCTTGTCATAATATCTGTTCAATCATCTTGAGTATGGTGTCAAAAGATAACGGTTGTCGCTTGAAATTTTGATTCAAAGATGGTCATGTGATCATTCGGAATCTAACATGTTTTAACATGGTTTTCCAACAAAAATCACAAATCAGTGAATAGTTATAGGCTCAAATAAAGGAGATTCTGAATTTTCAGTTTTGCACCAAACTAAATCCTCATATATGGTTGATTTTTCAGGGAATAATGATGTACAATAAGTAATTGTTTCCATAAGTATAAGTAATTATACTTATACTTATTCAATCCCTCAATAAGTATAATGATTTCCATTTTAGTAACTCGTAAAATTAATGTCTTTCGTATATTAGTAAATTTACTGTTTTTTAAGTTTTTTTGCTTTTATCTTTTTGATAGTTACATTAGATCAAATTTATATTATAGCCTTACATTTTAAGTAAGTTTGTTTAATTCAATGTTTTGATTCTTTTTTGTTGAATTTAAGTAAAATTGTAATAAATTCTTAAATATCACAATTTCAAAGCAGAACACGTTGAGCATCCCTAATAGTTATGATATATCACTTGTTAGATTAAAGTTTAGCTAAAAAATAAATTGAAATTGAACTTCACATTGGTTATGTTATAATAGCCATTAATTTTAACATTTTTAATTTTTTTGTTAAATTTAACAAGATATTGTTACTAATTTTGTAGGAGAATGTACTCGCTTAACATTCTTGTCTTTTCATACTTGCCAAGTACATTATAAAATATTTAGAAAAATATTTTAGTACATTATATTATTGCAAGTATTTCGGTGTGAACCAATGAATAAAATTTTCAATTTTATTAATGGACATCAATCTTCATATTACATTATTGCAAGTATATCCTAAAATTTCTTAAGAAGTTTACTCAAAATACTATTTTGGTTTAAAACAATAAAAAAAATATTATTTAGTAGATGTACAAGAAAATCACCAAACACTAACTATAAAATAAGGTAATAAAGCTAAAATCAGTTAGTATTTACAACTTACCAACAGAAATACTATCTAACCAGTCAGTTGGTATAAGTCTAGTTAGTAAATTTTACTAACTGAATAAGTGGCACTTATTATATAATAAAGTGAAGTACCAACTGATATATCAGTTGCAAGTTACTAACTGAATTCAATTGTTACAAATACCATCTGATTTTACCAACTAAAATAAGTTGCTATTTTGTAACTACAAATACCAACTAACTTGAGCACATTTTGCAACTGACGTTACTAACTACACATCAGTTAGCAAACTTCTATTATAAAACAATTACCTGATTATATTTAATAATTGCAGTTAAAATAATAATATCTAAAACTAACAATCAATTAAGGTGAACAACATTCCATTAAAAATAATCAATCAACTCCAATCAAAATTATCATTCGAAATCAAATTACAATATAAATACAATAAGTCGGTTAAAACCATTATTACTACATATAAAATCAATGAAAGGCCAATTGTTATAACTATTACTATCACTCTCATGGCCTCATATTGTCCCTCCGGTTCCTTTCTCTTCCATGTTGGTCATCATCCGGTTCTTCAACTTCATGTTCAACATCATTCATCCTTGTTTTTTAAGGGATAACCAGATGCCCAAGATGGTAAAGAGTGGCTATCGTCTGACATTATGGCAATGTTGTGAAGCCCTTGATCCAACGGTATTTGAAGACATCAGCTATATATGTGAGTATCTATATGATATATAAGTTAAGAAAACCCTACTTACTATCACCAAGGCCTTTTAAAGTCGTACGGCCCAAGAAGCAAGGATGAAATCGGGCCAAAGCGGACAATATTGGTGGTAGTAAGCAGATGGTGGCGGTCTGGTCGGAGGACCAGGTCGTTACAATTGGTATCAGAACCGCTATCTAGCCGATGGTGTGTGAACCACCCCCAGAAGGACGGCGTACCCGATGAGGACGGCGTGTCTGAAGGGGGGAAGAGTGTAAAAACCTGAATTTTCGTAGCAAAATCCCGGTGTAAAGAGAAAGTATTGTCTCACATCGGCTAGATATGTGAGTACTTATTTGGTATATAAGTTAAGGCAACACTCTTACTAGCACCAAGACCTTTTAAAGCCGTACGGCCCGAGAAGCGAGGACGAAATCGGGCCAAAACGGACAGTATTGATGGTAATAAGCAGATGGTGGCGGTCTGGTCGGAGGAACGGGTCATTACAAGAATACTCCGTGTATTATAACATAAAGATAATAGTATACAAGAGAGAGAAAGTGTGTGAGAGAGAGTGTACAAGGATGAACAATAATTTAGTATCTCATACAACTAGTGTAGTTGTTTTTGCTAGGTTTACAAAATTTACTAAATTAAAATATCTATACAAATTCTGCTAAATGGGTTTCCTTTTACAAACTTGCTAAAGATAGCAAATAATTGCATTTTACAAACTCAGCTAATAGTGCTTTTATAATTTTAAAAGTGTTGTACGATATTATTTGTTATCTTGTGTCTTACTTTATGAGCTTTAATTGGGCCTATATTGGATTTTCCTACCATATGTAACCCTACCATGTATTGTATAAATAGTGTTAGAGGGTCTTTTAATTTATCTCCCTACACTTATCGATGAATAAAACACTCGTCTAGTTGTCTCTCTCTATATCTCATATATAATCTATACTGAGCTAATAAGACTCGTAACACGTTATCATCATTTTTGCTCACGGAGATTGGGGTAAAAGATAGGGGATTGGAGTATTTTGTTCAAAGACGGGGTTTAACCTCAACAATTGGGTTAAAAACATACGATCAAAATTTGAAATTTTTTGTTATATCAGCCTTCTCAAAATATCAGGCGAATGGTACATAATTTTTATTTGTTACTACATACATTGAAAACCTAATGCTAGTAACAATAAAATCTGATATTACATGTGAAAAATACTCCTCATGATAGTATGTATACCTTTATATATATACTGGATTTATATATGTCCATGTGTTAATCCATGTTGGATAATAATTAAAACATGTGTATGAAGGAAATCGATTAATATCTGAGTACTACATGTTAATCCTTGAAATTTGTCTAGTACCATATATATCTTTGATTACTGTGATGATAGATATAAATTGCTAATGCACGTCCTATGTGATTGAATTTATAGTTTATTCGTACATGTCATACTAGAAAATTGCATGCCTAAATATATTTTGAACTGGCCATGCTAATTATGCCTGCGTTATTGTGTGTTTCGCCACTATTAATTTGTCAGAAACTGAAAATAGTAGGGATTAATTTGAAACTCGCTGTAACCTATGGACTGTTCTATTAATATATGGGACCTCACTGTAACCTATCAGATTTCATGGAGTGATTGTGTAATAAATTTAAAACTGAGATGAGTTAATATTGCTTAATTTACACATGTAAACCCGATAGTTTACCCTATTTACAGCGCTGCATATATTTGGTCCCTACATGGTAGCTTGGAATTTGATATTGTAATTAGACAAATTACCATAACCTACTATTTGTTTACTTGCATGTTGTAATTAACATGAATATAATCTATATTTAGGGCAATGAATATTTATGAGATAAATCTTGCTAAATAATTCGGTAATTACCATAATAATTTGATTTCTTGCATGATATGATGTATTTAGCATATTACCATGTATAAAATTTACACATATAACAATATAATTGTAAAGTATTGACTTAGATCTTACTAGTATAATTGCTAATTATTAATTGATAGCCTTAATTGATTTACTTATCAAGAATATGTGCTACCATGTTACACTATACTAGTTAATCATGCGAGCACATATAATCTATATATTTAATCACGGTCATGTACCATTTATTTACTGCTATGTACACATGTGTAAAATATGACAATTTGCGAAATCATATATTTCATATTTAATTTGGAAAAATTATGAAACTTCTCCAACTAGGCTCACCTAGTATGTTACGATGGCTAAGAAAAGATTTCGGCAGATATTTGGTATCCTAATGAGGTCAGTTTTTAAGGAGTTTTGCGCCCACCACCCTCACCCTCTGTTTCCTGGTCGTACATATTAGAGCTACCGAAAGAAGTTAGAGTAAATAATAATTTCCCCGAGTGTGTTTATATAGTGATGTATGTTTCGCCGAATTGGTGTCTCATTATCGGCCTGTCGTTGGATCAATGAGAAACTATTCACACTAAAAGCAAAACTATTTTCGAACCTGTCGTTTCGAAACAAATTTTGTGCTTGTGCAAATCATAAACATATAAACCGGTCATTTTATATGATAACTCCCAACACATGTTGGATGTCATTTATGATGAAGAAATCGTAAAGAATACTTGCGAAGTGAATGTTTAGGCGAGATATTTTCCACCACCACATGTTAGTCACCCTGATGTATGAACATGTGATGCCCAAATTTTTTGGATGCTATTTTTAATGAGTATAACACAAGTGTGTTGTTACTCACGAGATGATGGCTAAGACGTTGATTTTATTTTACCGCCACATTTGAGACGCGATAGCGTCTATGGTGAACAAATGTCTGTAATTGACATATTTGAGCGATCTTTCACCAAAATACTAGCTTGGAAAACATATTACATAAGCAGTATTGTGAATTTATATTCACCATGTTCCTTCATCACCCATTTGTTATTGGATGAGTGATTACTCGTTCTATTGGGTTTATGACAATTTTTATGCCTGATGTTAATTCTCAACCTCGTCATCGAATTGAGAACCGAGACCAGATTTAGTCATCTCAAACTCTCGTGAGTCTGACGCTCGCTTAGCCAAGCGAGGTTTAGACAATTGTCTGAACCGAATACATGTGTCACCTAAGCAGTCTTTGAAAGAAACAGTTGGGTAAGTCGTCCCAAAGCAAGAGACAATTCTCAATGAGCCAATTATCTGCTATAAATGTCAAAGGTCATGCACGGCTACCCTTAAATAGTTCTAAACTATCATAAGGGTGGATAAGCCGTCACTAATGCGGTAAAAGGTAACTAAAATGAAACTCTTGAACCCCCAATTTTGTGGCTCAAATAAGTTTGGTACATTTCTTTATTAATTTTTGATAAATTATTGTGCCGTTTTGTCGCTCATCTGGATTATGTTATTCCATTTGGATTATGTTTTTTCTATTTGTACCATGCTTTTGAATTATGGTCTTTTCCTGTTTATAAATTTTTCGAAATAATTTAAAATATTTTTGAGCAAATTTCTTTCAAAATGCCATCAAAGTTTAAATTATCAAACTTTATGGGGGGAAAATACGATTAGTGAACTGTACTATATGTGTTTAACGATTTAGGTACCATACTATCACTCCGTTACAATTGAGGTACTGAACTATCATAATGTTCACAATTCAGGTACCGCCATTAAATTAATTAGATGAAATTAGTTTCACTTTTCATTTTGGTCCTATTCTTTGTAATTTGTATAAATCTAACCCTTAATTTTCTGAAATGTCTCATTTTAGTATAAATTCAAAAAAATCAGATTTTTTTTAAAAAAAAAACTAAAAAAGACAAAAATACCAATTTTTTTTGAAAAAATCTTTAAAAAAGTAGAAAACCGGAAAAACCACCAAAAAATGGTAAAAAAAACCGGGAACCTGAAAAAACCCAAAATATGTAAAAAATAAAAAATAAACCCTAAAAATCAAAAAATCAAAAGTCACAAAATAATGAAAAAACGTTCAAAAAAGTGGGAAACCCGTAAAAAACCCGGAAAACAGTAAAAAAATTATTAAAAAACCAAGAAAAATCCAAAAATCCAAAATAAAAAAAAAAAAAAATTCGAAAAAGTCGAGAAAAGCCGGAAAGTCAAAAAAATGTAAAAAAAACTTTTAAATAACTTGCAATTGTTAGCAAATGACTAAACACGACTTCAAATGACTTAAAAATGACTTCAAATGATATGACTAAAAATGACTTCAAATGACTTAAAAATGACAGTAAACATTTTTTTGACTTTCCAGTTTTTTTAGACTTTTTTGAATCTTTTTTTTTTGTGATTTTGGATTTTTTGATTTTTCTTCGGTTTTTAATATTTTTTTTTACTGTTTTTCGGAATTTTTACGAGTTCTCTCCTTTTTTGAATGGTTTTTCATTGTTTTGTGATTTTTGTTTTTTTTTATACCGATTTTGGGTTTTTTCGGGTTCCCGGTTTTTTTGAATTTTTTTTGTTTTTTAGATTTTTCTTGGGTTTTTGTACCATTTTTTAGTTGTTTTTTCGGGTTTCCTACTTTTTTAAAGGTTTTTTCAAAAAAGATTTGGTATTTTTGTTTTTTGTAGTTTTTTTTTTTAAAAAAATCTAATTTTCCTGAATTTATATTAAAACCTGACATTTCCGAATATTAAGGGTTGGATTTATACAAATTTCAAATAATAGGACCAAAATGAAAAATAAAACTAATTTTCATCCAATTAATTTAATGTCGGTACCTGAATTGTGAACATTATGATTGTTCAGTACCTCAATTGTAACAGAGTGATAGTATGGTACATTAATCGTTAAACATAGGTAATACAGTACACTAATTGTAATTTTTTCCAACTTTATGGTAATACCCGTGGGGTAGTTGGTAGTCTGGTGATAGTGATTACTATGTACCACTTACCTTGTTCGACGATAATGATAATTTCACCAACTACTTGCCTAAAAAATTCTCATTAACAACGATTCGGACCTGTCGTTCCAAATCAAAATCTTTGGTAAAACCAAATTAATTTATCAAATATGAGTCCTTATACTCTTTTAAGTCCTGTCATACCTTCTTGAGTATTAAAATATTCGAGAAAACCAGTATTATCTGGAAATAGCTCATGAAAGTATTTAAATTTCTTTACACAACCTCCACTCAATACGACCAAAAGCGTATTCCCGAGGATTGATAACAACCATGTTTTTAAGCATTTGAAAGTTTACTTATCATTCACATGTGATGATTGATAAGAAGTCTTAGATACTCAAACATGATTGTTTATATTGTCATTCGTCTGTCGTCGATTAATAAGAGCACTTTTATATTGTGATATTGACCGGATGAGATAATCCCGGATCAAAAGACGATGCTTGATTTACAATCGCATCGCATTTGGATCCCCGTTGAGGAGATAATCTTGTGATTAATCCAAAATTCACATGTCATTAATGTCTGTTTGAAAGACAAATATGTGTAAAGATCTTGAAAATAGTCTCGTAGAATTCTGGAAAGAATTGAATGAGATATGTGTGGACTTATCCAACCATACTATAGACCATAAATATATAATTATGTTTAATGCATCAACAATATGGTCATATTTTATTGTTGTCCACAGAAATGCAGCACTTCCCAAACTCTTAACCTTATCCTTAAGTTGATGGTTCATGATCCGGATTATCCTGAAAAGTCTAGTTGACTTGATAATACCGAAGAGTTAAAATTGATGTTTTGATTTGTATAACTTTTGACTTTAGTAATTGAAATTGAACATTCAGAAGATTATGTTCAGACCCAAAATGGACTCATAGAAACTTTAAGTGATTGCAAATAATTGCATGTGTTATTTGGTGATTTGCACCTATATATATATTTCTTTATGGGGTCAAAAAATATTACATATTGCTGCATTGGTCCGTCTAAGGTCCGTAGTCGTTGAAACACTAAATGTGTACCAACTGGTTACTACTTATGAGCCAAAAGTCTCATATGAACGCGTTTTTGAGTGCTTAATTAATACTTTGGTTGAGCCGCTAAAGCGTTCAAAATATGGACCTCTAGAAATCGGGGACATACGTCGATTATGAATCACCTGCCTATTATTTGATAGAGTAACCTTGACAAGCGATCTCTTTACTGCATGATATGCGAAAGTGACATCACTAAAATTATTTTTCCCGTCGTTAGGGGGAGATTTGCACATTACCATTGATAAGGAACGATGTGCAGTAACGTGGCATAACCCACTCAGTCTTAGCTTGATCCCCAAAATTGCACTTAGTGATAAGTAAGTGCAGACTTCCCCAAGTCTAACTAAATGTTAAACGCATTTAATAACTTTATGAGATGTCATGAGATCATTTATATCTGCTGCAAAATATTTGCAAGGATAGCATCCATGTCGGATGTCGTGTTCCTGTCGTAACACGTTGCTTTGGCCGAACTCGCCAAGAAAGGACGCTGTCGTCGACTGTCCAGTATGTCGTCCTTCCTAAGTAATGTGCAAGTTGACTGATTCTTAATTCGTTCAGCCACTGAAGTGGTGAACTGAAACTCATTTGTCACACGAGATTTGAAAGGATCAAGGATATGTGTGATTCTTCCTCATCTTGAGAATCTTGAAATATACGTCGATCATGATATCTTAGATGATATTGATGCGAAACGAATCTGTCATTGATTACTTTTTCATATATTCGGTGATGAGTGATAATATGAGCAAATGATGACAGTGAACCATGTACCAGTGCCATAATTTAATGAAGATCAGACTAGCCTAATGGAAACTCGCAATCCAAGAAAAATTACTTAGTGAAAGGAGCGTTCGGACATATAGTTTCAACACCGCCAATGTTAAATGAGTTTATTTATTTGGTTAGTCGCAAGGAAGCATGATGAGAATAATAAGACTGTATCAGTGTTCGCTTGTAGCACAAGGCTTCTCTCATATATACCTTGGAATTGATTATTAGATAACTTTACTTCCTCATGGACATTTTAATGGTCGTCTAATTTACCAGTGTAGTAGTTTCCGAAAAATTGAGTATGCAGCCTATGATTGTGGTCATGGTTTCGTTTCTATGGGGATTTAGACACAGAGAATTAGATGAAGGTCGCTGTGTGACTTCATGTGCTTGAATCAAGTAGTTCCTGGCCACGGAACATGTTCTCAATTAACCGAGACGATCACTATATGGATTATAAAAATTCGAGTGTAGGTGGTATCTCGCTTAAGTGAGTAGTTGATCGGTTTGGGATACATAGAGAAACATTTTATGCCCTTGTGTGTTTATTAAACAATCCAGATGAAGGATATTGGGAAGATACGATAGTTACTCGGCCTAATAATCGAGTCCCGTATATATAGAATCTGAGTCCATGATTCACTACACCCACAATGTGTTATGACGCTTTAGTAAGTCGCCACATTCTCCCATGATTGTTTGTTCACTAGCCATTGATATAGAACCATTCTGTCCCTGAGGTGACGTTGAAGAGCTATCGAACCATGATGTTCATATCTAAGTACAATAAGCGCATCTTTATACTTGGTCTAATGTGCTAGGACGAACATCTCGTCTGTTGTGAATGGTATAGATTGACACATCATCAGTCTAACATGCTGCCATATGAATGGCACTAAAGACATACTTTGTTACCTTAAGGTAATTTTGGAAATGGGCTTGTTTATCCCGTCTGTGTCATCGAGTGTACCTACCCCTTTAGCTACTCGATTAACGCAACCCTTTTTCGGTTATACCGATGCCGGTTACTTATAAAACCCGCATAAGGGATATTCCTAACTTGGTTTGTCTTTACCAATAGGAATAAGGCGATATTGTGGAGGTCTTGAAAAGACTCCAAACGAATCACTCTGATATACTCATGCTCTGTGAGACTAATAGAGTGTGTATATGGCTTCGAGCTTATATTAACCATATATGAAGTAAATGCGTATTGTCTCACGATCCAGATAAACCGCTTGTCATATTTGAGGACAACTTGTTGTTATCGATAAACAGAAACATGACTAAATTATGATATTTAGCATTTCTCACTAAAATAAATCTTCACATATGAAGTTTAATAACATCATGTTAAATGCTCGTTTTATTTCATGTTAGATTTTATTGCATCTAGTCGTGTGCAAGTAAATGAAGCATCTAGACGAATGATCATACTATTTCTTAGAATATGAAATCATTGCACCCAGTTGTGTGCAAGTTACGGGGAGTATCCAGAAGAATGCTTATGACAACTTAGCTGAAATTATTGCATCCAGTCGTATGCAAGTGAGCTAAATCATTCCGATGAACGCTCGTGTTGATTAACACTTGTGAGTGTACTCTTTTATCCTTAGACCAATGGTTTGTCCCACTGGATTTACCTTGGACAGATTTTAATGAGTCACAATCAATCACAACTATCATAGTTTGTCAAAGTTATCTTGAGATATTTTATGTTCACGATGAATCCTCACATCTTCTTAAGTGCAAGTGAGGGAGAGCATCCCGTTGTATGCTTTTGTACTCTTTTTGTCCTTAATCCAAGATTTTTCCCACCGTTTTTCCTTGGCAAAGTTTTTACCAAGTCACGTTTCCATCACATCTCACTTAAAATTGCCGAAATTAGGGGGAGTCTGTTATTCTATACTTCTTACTACTATGTACTTTTTTGCCCTTCGATCGAAGGTTTTTCTCACTGGGTTTACTATGATAAGGTTTTGATGAGGCATCTAATTTGTGGTCGATCCCCTACTACTACCACTATTGCACTATTTTTTCTTCGATCAGAGATTTTTCCATTTAGTTTGTTCTGATAAGGATTTGATGAGTCACAGTACTGTTTTGTGGTTAGTTACTTATATGGAATTTCGGCCTATATCATTCTGCTACACAGTCTGTCATAGGTACCAGTTTTGTCCCACATTGAGTTTTTCGGCCCTAAAGTTTTATGTGTTTAAAACTGCGAATGAACTCGACTCAGATCGACTACATGAAAACAAAAAAACCAAAACGTCTAAATGAGCAATGTTGTACGATATTATTGGCCATATTGAGCCTTACTTTTTGGGCCTTACTTTGGCCTATTTTGGTCTTTTCTATCATATGTAACTCTACCCTCTATTATATAAATAGTGTTAGGGGGTCGCTTGATTTATCTTCCTACACTTATCGATGAATAAAACATCCGTCGTTTTATCTCGATGAATAAAACATCCGTCTTGTTATCTCTCTGTATATCTTCTATATAATTTATACTGATCTAATAAGACTCACAACAAAAATCAAATATCAAGACAAAAACCATCCACAAATCAATAGACTCCTTACAACTTACAAAAAGACTTTTTGGAAAGCTGTAACTTAATTTAATAAAAATATTCAACTAAATAATTTCCAAGAACCATAACAAATGGATTAAATATATTCGTACACACATAACTCAGATGCTTAATTTACCTTAAATTGCTCATTTACTTGTTTTCATACACAATCAATTAGAAAAACTTAATTTACTCTATAATTCAAAATAGCTAACCTTTAATTACTTTTGCTTGACCTAGCATAAATCAAATTTTGATATAATGAGTTGCAATTTTTCCGTTTATATGTGAACATCCAAATTTTATTTTATTTTGGGAAAAATCATACATTGTAAAACATAGGAAATGGTGGGGCTGTACCAGATTGATTTCCGATAAGTTGTATGTACAATAATATTTGATGTTTTCTCACCCTAGATATTTAATTAATCAATTTTTTATCACTAATAAGACATTGAAATATAGGTAAAAGTCACTATATAAGTAGAATATAATAAATTTACTTTTTCATATTTATAAAATTTAAGTTTTGTTTAATTTCTAAATAAAATAATACTTCATATTTTTAGCCGTAACCGAAGGCGTACCAGAGTATATATTAATGCTAGATAACAAATTAACAGTATTGGACATTATTATTTCTACCATTGCTAAAAAAAAACTTGAGATTCTGTGGTCCCACCATTACCTGAAGGTATTTTATGCCTTTTTGTCTTACATGTATACATACGATTATATACAACATACACTTATACGATAATATTTTCCAATTAGGGAAAATCATTTCAATGACATAAAAAAAAAAGCTAAACAGATGTGAACACGAGATACAGGGGTTACCAAATGATTGGTTAGTTTTATCGTGTTCATATTCAAGAAAAGAAAAAGTTGTTTTTGAGTAGTTAAAAACGCTGTTAATAACTACTTTCATGTGTCTACTTGTAAACGACCTCATAAGATGTGTGATTTTTTACCATTTCATATCGTCATACTTTCAAGTTCGCCTCAACTAATTCTTCTGGTGAAAAACTAGTATAGCAACCTAACAACGTTTCATATGAAAAGAAAAGTTCAATAAAAAAAAAAAAGCTTATGAGCTTTATTTTGCTCTTTTATAGTTTCGTTACCTGCTATATTATTGCCTCAATCTTAATTCAATTTCTATATTAAATTTGAATCCGTACCATATAAAATATAATATGAGCTAACAAATTTAAAAGATTGAAATGGGAGCACAATTTATTTTTGGACAGTGTGTGTCAAACTATATTTTTTTTGTATAGTTAGGATAACACTAGCTTGATTTCTTAGTAAATCAATGACTTTTTTTTTTGGACTTTTTTAATAATAACTTATTTTATTTATTTATAACTTGAAACCAAAAAATAAATTGAAAAAAAAAGTGTATATTTTTGAATTATATCTCTTTAAAATATCAAATAAACAATAAAATACCCAAAAAGTTATACAAACATGAAATCAAACTTTTCTTAAAACTAATTATTAACATAATAGTGAAATCGTTGATGTTAGAAACAAAAAATTAGAATGCAATGTATAGTTAGGCTAAATTATAGTAAATCTCCCTCTTTTGCAAGATTTATGCCATGATGAGGGTTGATTATTCTAATCAATGGTTATGAATACAGTGTTGTCCAAAATATGAAATGATATGGTCATTACTTCGATAGTTTTTCAAAATATTTTATGTAGATCATGCTAGATCGAAAAATATTTGATTTACTGAATAATTAATTCTAATTTAAAAGTTAATTGATAATTCTTTTATCATTTTAGTATACTTTCCGAATGGTTATATTTGAGATAAATTTATTTATCTTTCGGATAATTTAAGGCCAAAATATTCAAATTTTCATTGTGTTTCCATAGCCTTTGAATTGTTCACGATGACAAAATCTTATATTTTCTCTCAAAACTTCACTTATAAATGTATAATCGTTGCATCTTGAATTCCCCGCAATAGAGAGAACGTGAGAAGTGTTCCACAAAACCATTTACTAACATTGTCCCGTTATCATAACCTAGTGTGGTACTCTAAACATATATATCTCATTCCATCATCACTATTTTTATTCTTGTATAAATTAGTCTTATATCTTGTTAATTGTTGTTATCATAACCTAGTGTAGTACTCTATACCTATCTCATTCCATCATTACTTTTTTTTTATGCTTGTATAAATTCGTCTTATTTCTTGTTGATTGTTTTAATTTTTTGGTTGAAATCCAAATTTTTTAATACGAATCATTGAGTATCCAATTTGGCAATTTTTTTTGAAGAATATAATATTTGAGTCATTTGTAAGTTTCTTAATTAGTAATATATGGAAAAAAAAAAGTATACCCTACAAATTAGTAGAATGACAATTCAGTATCTTACTTGAAATTGGCCATTTTGTACTTTAATTCCTAAACAGTGAGGGGAAAAGATGGAAAGTGAGCCAATCAACATCAGGTAACACACGATTAGGGACTAATTAATATGTATGATCCTCAATCTTCTAGATGAAATTATTTTATTTTGATAACATTTAAAATCATAACACATTAGTACATATATAACCAACTTTTTCGGTGAGTTTTTTTTAAGAAAAAGAGGTTAAATGCAAATACGGTAGGACTCGAACCCACCACCACCTTATTAGAAGTCCGACTATCCATGTAAAAGTTCATGAAACATTATGAACAATAATATACTTACTCAGTATCACATTATAAGTTTTACACGAAACAATGCGCAATTTTAACCACCAATAACTCGTATACAAATTTTCGAAATAATTTTTTTTAAAATTCTATCATATAATTTAACATTTATATTATGTATAAAAAATTCAGTAATTTAGTAAAATGTTTAAATCCGATTAAAATTGCACTTGCATTTATATGAATGATAAAGTGAGACATATAAAGTATGAATAATTATATAAAAATTGGTAGTTATAATGATAAGTATATGTATAAAAATGGGATTTGTTTTTGGTAAATTTGATTTCACGAGGACAAATAGATAAGCCGTTAAAAATTCGATAAGTTGTTACCACGGTTGAGAAAAATGAAAAGACATAACTATAGTTAAATCGTATGGTTCCATGAGGCCCACTTCAAACCCCTATTTTAACCGCCTCAGTCACACTCTTTCTTCTGCATCTTCCCCTTAACCGTCTATCTCTCTCTAGAAAAAACACACAATGGCACCAACAACAGATCTCTTCATTTTATCAACCATCGTTACCATTCCATCTTTCATATGCTTCTCTCTCTTTGTATCGCTTTTTGCTTTCTTGATAGCCCCAGGTGGACTAGCATGGGCTCTCTCCAAACGCAACTCCAAGCCCATATCAGGCCCTTCTGGTTTACCACTCATCGGCTTACTCTTTACTTTCACTAATTCTCTCACTCATAGGCTTCTTGCCAAGGCTTCTAAATCCTTCCGAGCCGAGCCCCTCATGGCCTTCTCTGTTGGCTTGACTAGGTAACTAAGATTCTACTTTCTTATATATATACACACACAATCTTTCTTTTTTTTATAGCTTTGTCTCTGCCTTACTATTATTTCTTATTTGTTACTAAAATTATACTATCTTTTATGTATAACTAAATGTTCTTTTAGGTTTTAAGAAACTTTCTCTCTTCCTCGACATTTTTTATTTGTGTTTTATAGTATAGATGTTTTCAGTTTTTATCTCTGCCTTAACTTTTCTTATTTCAAAAAAGAACTGTTTTTGTTGAAGTTTTTCAGTTTTTAGCAAACTTTGTTTCTGCTAACATTTTTTATTTGTATTAGCAAGAACTGTTTTATAGTAGATGTTTTTTCAGTTTGGTCTCTTCCTTGATACTTGGTTTGTATTTTCGTAAATGATGGAAATGAATATCGATAATTACCTACTTTTAGAGGTTTGATAACTTGAAAAAAGTATTTTTGTTTTGTTTCGCAGGTAGTACTATCTATGTTTTTTGTTCATTCAGGTTTATATGTTTTTCAGTTTTTTAACCAACCTTTTCTTTGCCTTGACATTTTATATTTGTATTAGCAAGAACAATTTTATAGTAAATCTTTTTCAGTTTTTAACAAACTTTTTCTCTGCTAACTAGGTTTGTCATATCGAGTCGAGCTGATACTGCGAAGGAGCTGTTGGGAAGCTCGGCGTTTGCTGACAGGCCAATCAAGGAGTCGGCTTACGAGCTTTTGTTTCATCGTGCGATGGGGTTTGCGCCTTATGGGGAGTATTGGAGGAACCTTAGGAGGATCTCAGCTACTCATTTGTTCTCTCCTAAAAGGATCTCAGCCTTTGGTTCTTCCAGGTTTACATGTTTTTTCAGTTTTTTTTAACCAACTTTTGTTCTGCCTTAACATTTTTTTTATTGTATTATAATCAACTTTTGGGGTTTTGATAACTTTGGAAGAAGTATTTTTGATTTGTTCCTAAGACTGTACTATCTTGTATATATGTTTTTTTATGTTTTAAGCCAAATTTGTCTCTGCATTGTTGGTACTTTTATTCGATGAACGTATATAATTACCAATTTTTGGGGTTTGATAACTTGTATTTTTGATTTGTTACTAAGATTGTACTTTCGGAGTTGGATAACTTGAAGTATTTTTGATTTGTTACTAAAATTGTACTTTTGGGGTTAGATAACTTGGTAGAAGTATTTTTGATTTGTTACTAAGATTGTACGTTTGGGGTTAGATAAATTCAAGAAGTATTTTTGATTTGTTACTAAGATTGTACTATGTCGTATGTATGCCTTAATTAGCGTATAATTTCAGGTCTATGTTTTTCAGTTTTTTAACAAACTTTGTCTCCACCTTCATTAGCATATAAAGTTAGTTTTAACTATCACACACCGCCAATGACGGTTTATATTCTGTTTTTAATTAGCAGTTTAGCACAAGACATGTCCGTTTAGATTAAATATTTAATAACCAGTGAGAAAGATTTTGCAAATTTACATATTTGACTGTTGGTATTCTGAGTTTTTATTATGAGTATTACTACAGTCACCCGAAAAGATTTCCAGATGACTAGGCGAATTATGTGAAAGAATTATAATTTAAATAAAAATATATTTTCAATATCAAAACAAAATAAATTGGTACTGATACACATAGTGGCTTAAGGTTTTTTTGTTACCAATATCATTTCTCATAAATTATGAAATATTTATAGTTGATTTAAATAAAGCAAAACATGACTGTTTAGATTGTAAAATTAATAATTAGGGAAAAAGTGTGTGTACATATATATATAAATATTTAATTATATAATTTTAACTATCACACTCCCCAATGACTGTTTTTGTTCTGAGCTTTTATTAGTTTGAAAATAAAATATTTCATAGTAGTAGTTGATATAGGATGATAAAAATAACGCAAAACATGTCTGTTTAGACTGAAAAAGTTTATTAACAGGGAAGTACTTTTTATATGTACTTGAAATAAACATTTGTTATACAAGGAGAAAGGTGATATATACGTTGTGATATATATATATATATATATATATATATATATATATATATATATATATATATATATATATATATATATGGGAGAGGTTATATGAACATCATGAAAAACACCCAAATGGACACTTTTTCGTAAAAACGCTCCAAATCAAGATTTGATTAATGCAAATCTCTACGGTTTCACGACGGGAACACAAATATGCGTTTTTTTTTTTTTCCGAGATGTATAATAGCATGTTTTGAATTTTTAAATTTTACAATAATTTCGAAAACATGTCATTATATATTTCGGAAAAAAAAACAAGATGTATGTTTGTGTTTTCGTCGTGAAACCGTTAAGATCTGTATTAGTCAAATCTTGATTTGGAGCGTTTTAAAGAAAAAGTGTTTAAGTTGATCTCCGTATGTTATATATATATATATTGATATATTTACTCTAGCACGTTGGCTATTCCTAAAAAAACATCCCTTCTTGAATTTATTAAGGAAGATTTTTCACCTATTATAAAATAAGACTAATTTAACTTTGATTTTTTTTTTAACAGGGTGAACATAGGTAAGAAAATGATGGAGCAGTTGAAGACCCAAATGAACCAAAATGATGCTGTTTCAGTTAAGCGAATATTACACTACGGGGCATTGAACAACGTTATGATGAGTGTATTCGGTAGGGGATACGAGCGTGGTGATGAGGTGGAAGGGTTAGTGAGGGAAGGTTACGCTCTTTTAGGTATATTCAACTGGAGTGATCATTTCCCTTTGTTGGGTATGTTGGATTTACAAGGAGTTAGGAGGAGGTGTAAGGAGGTTGTTGGTAGAGTGAATGTGTTTGTTGGTAAGATTATTGTGGAGCATAAGTCGAAAAGGAATGGAAATGTCAAAAATGGTGATGATAATGGGGATTTTGTGGATGTTTTGTTGGATTTGGAAGGGGAGAACAAGATGAGTGATTCAGATATGGTTGCTGTTCTATGGGTAATACTCTCTTTTTTTCTTTATGTATTTGCTTATACATTATACCTTTAAGTTTTAACATTTGTTTGTGTATGGAATGTTATTATTTATTGAGTTGAACAAATTCCATTGTGCATCTCTTTTAGTAATTAAAAAAAATGTCGGAAAACTTTTTATTTTGACTACATTTTTCATGTGATTATTCAAAGAATCGTGTTGTTTATGGTAATATCCCTTTATACTTGATGCACAGCATAGGGCTTGGCTTGCCTGTGAATGTGTTGTTTTAATTTAATTTATTAAAAAGAAAATGTCGGTTGTTTTGTACTTGTTTGTTGTATTTGAGTTACTATGTTTTATTTCATGGCTTGGGCATTTGTCAAATCTGTTTTAGGTTGTGTTTATTATAAAGAACAAAAATTTAATGTGAAAAGCTCAACGGGAAAATACAAGCATTCTAAAAAGATTTTTGAATGTAAGATATTATTCTCTTCACAATCTTTTATCTTAGTGATGATAGGAAGAATTACAATATTTATATATTTTGATTTGCCAACTGATGTACAAAGTGGATATGTGCCATCTTCTTCTAATACTGTAACGTGTCTTTCTAATCAGTAAAGCTTCGACAGTAACGTCTTGATCAATATTGCAATTACCGGTACTAAAAATATAAAAAAATAAATATAAACATGTACTGTTTCTGTTGGAATCCTTTAGTCCTTGCCTTTTTCTCCTTTTGGTCTACAGAATGTTTTTTTTTTTTAATTTTAGTTACATGTTAGTTCCTAGCTGTGACTACTTACTGTTGCTATATTTATGTATTTTGGTTAGAATTTAAAAATAACTTGTACAATTAAGTTGGTAAAATGAAATTTAGTTGACAGGGTTAGTCGTAACGAGATTTTTATCTTCAAGGGCACTGTTTTTGAAATGATGCCCTATCTATAGTATAGACTGTACTATCAACTGTTACCAATAAAACCTTGCGTACAAAGTACATAAATTGTCAATTTGATGTACTCATTTCTGGTCCGTCAAAGATATGGAGAATCACAATAATAACTTCTCCCTCTTTTTTTTTTTTTTGGCTGCTACACCCTGTCAAAAAAGCGCAATGTCAGTATCTTATATTTTTTTGTCCAAATATCTTTTCATCTTCTTTCCATACTATTCCTTTTTTAGTGCCTGTTTTTTTCTCTTTCATATTCTTTTCATGTACTCATGGGATTCTTTTTAAGATGCAACTTAGTTAAAAAATCATTGGATATTGCTAAAAAGATATTCTTATCATTAGTGTTAAACTATTTTGCTGAAAAAAAGTAGAAGCTGTCTGATAAATACAAATTACAGATGAAAACTGGGATATTGGTAAAACGGTATTCTTATCATTAGTGCAAACTTATCTATAAAAAATAGTATAAGCTGTCTGCTAATTACAAATTACTGATGAGAAAAAATATTTTATTTAATTGGATATTGGTAAAAAGATATTTGTATCATTAGTGTGAAATTATCATAATACAAAAAAAGTATTAAGCTGTCTGATAATTACAAATTACTGATAAAACAAATATTTGCTTTTTAGGAAATGATCTTCAGGGGAACCGACACAGTGGCGATTCTCTTGGAGTGGATATTAGCAAGAATGGTCCTTCACCCAGATATTCAAGCCAAGGCCCAAGCTGAAATCGACACTGTTGTGCGCCCAGGTCGCCCCATCACCGACTTGGACCTCCCAAACCTCCCATACTTAAATGCCATCGTTAAAGAAACCCTTAGAATGCACCCACCAGGCCCACTCCTCTCGTGGGCCCGACTAGCCATCCACGACACTCACGTGGGTGGGCACTTTGTCCCAGCTGGCACAACTGCGATGGTGAACATGTGGGCCATAACCCATGACGAGAAGGTTTGGGCTGAGCCCAATGAGTTTAAACCCGAGAGGTTTATGGTTGAGGAAGTTTCCATAATGGGCTCTGATCTGAGGTTGGCTCCGTTTGGGTCTGGTAGGAGGGTTTGCCCCGGGAAGGCTATGGGCTTAGCCACGGTTCACCTTTGGTTGGCGCAGTTGCTACAGAACTTTAAGTGGGTTGCTGCTGAGGGTGTTCGTGTGGACTTGTCCGAGGTGCTGAATTTGTCGATGGAAATGAAGCATCCTTTGATTTGCAGGGCTGTTCCTAGGGGTTATTGATTTGGGTTGTTTTTCTAAACTTGATATCAGCCATGGTTTTGGGAAATTTACTATTATGGTGATATTTAATCTTGTTTCTCCTTTAGTTTGCTGCAGACCTAGGATTTGCTTTCGGAACATTTTGGGGCTTTAACTCATTTTGACTAGTGTTTGAAGGGGTACTGCAGTATGCTTTTGTTCACTGTTAGGGTGTTTTTTGTTTAGGCCATATCCAAAGCAATGCAAAATTTCTAGAATGCTTCACAGTTGTTATTTTATTATTGGCATACATGCTTAATAAAGTCTGAGGGGGCTCTCCTTTTTTCAGTTCAATGGAATTTTATTTTTTTGAAGTTGGCGTATTGTTATCGGTTAACATTTGGTTGTATTCTCTCACTCTTACTTGCTTTCCTTGTGCCATTGTTAAAGTGGTTAGTATTTGAAGAGATACCACTTTAACCCGATTATTTAGTGTTTACTCAGACAATTGATAAACCGAGACTGTTTTTGACATGACAAGACAAGACAAAAACTCCCTTTAAATAAATTGGAAACTCACATTGAAACTGAGTTTTGACTTGGATAAACACACATTTTTGTATTTCTCCAATTGTTTTATAATTAAAAACCTATAAATAAAATATATTTAAAATTAGATTTTATTTAGTTGAATTGTAATATCAAAATTAAATAAATATTTTTTATAGTTAAGATTAAATTGAGAATAAGTACCCAACTGTTTGACTGGAAATTCCTTGTAAAATCGGGATAATCATTATCATTTTATTGAAATCCAGATAATCCTAAATCTTTACCTTATGATTGGAAATTGTGCATTATAATAATATTTAAATATATAAATAATTAGTGAATTTTGCATTGATATATTGAATTTGAGATGCTAATGAATAACGTTACACCAACATTATATAGTATAAAAAATTTCAGAAACATTATTTGAAAACTAATAGGAGAAGTGCTTTTTAGAAATATTGATGTGAAATCCGATAAGAGAACATACTTTTCAGAAACATTGTTGAGTAAAAACAAATAGAAAACAGTGAATAAAAAAATTAATTGCGTGTACATGGACGCCAATTGGAGAAGCACAAAAAGGTGTATTTCCCGAATTGAAAACTCACTTTCAATGAGAATTTCCAATTTTAAAACTCACTTTTACTGTGAGTTTTCGTATTTGTAAGATCAAAATCAGTCTTCTTTTAGCAATTGTCTTTCTGAAAAGCTAATTTTTCTTAGATTTGGAGGAACTTCATCCAAAAAAATGGTTGATTTTGTTAATGAAACAGGTTTCTTATGATGTTCCTCAAATTTTGAATCAAATTTCCTCTCCTTTACTTTTTCATTTTTCTTTCACGTGTATGTATATTAAATAAAAAAATAGAGGATAAAAACTAATAAAAAACAAAAATGAAAATGAAAGAAGTTTATAGGGATGCAAGCTGAACTATTGGTTAATTTAATTGATTCTTGTCATTATGATTAAATTCTTTAATGAATAAGATTTTATTGATGCTTGGACGGGATCTTTATTGTGATCTAGAAGGTTATAATTTTAGGCTTTTTAAATGGCAACATAAATTTTACTTTCTTGCTGAATCTCCTATTGCTGCAGTGTGGTTTATAATTCATTTTCTTCCTTTGAATTACCGTTATAAATATTTTCTCAGAATAATCTGTCGGGCTATTGGGAAATTTTTGAACACTGATTTGTTTACCATTAGTCATGCTAGACCTACTTTTGCTAGGGTTTGTTTAGAAGCGGATGTTTCTCGTACTTTCCCTAATAAAATCTGGATAGCTGAATATTTGAATTATGGTTTTTGGCAAGATTTTATTTTGTAATCTTTTTATCCAAATTACAATATTTGTTTGCATAATGTCTATAATAGCTCTACTTGTGGTACAATGTCTCATAAGGTGTCTCAGACTACTGTTGTTAAGAAAGATCATACTGATTTAAAGCAAATCTTTCAAGAAAATACATTTGTTTGTTAATAAATGGATGCCCAAGAATAATAAACCTAAAGGAAATGATGTGTTTGCATTTCAACTCTTTAGTTTTACTAACCACTAGAAAACATACTCACAAAAAGTTTCATAACAATGAAGACTAAAAAAATTTGGTGACCTAAAAATCAGTGCTATGATTATATTAAATATATTGTTTCTGATAATTCTTGTAGATATGAATGATAATTATGATGAAGTTGTTGTATGTTCAGATATTGTGTCTTTTAACAACCCTTTTGATTGGTGTAAAGTTGCAAAATCTTTCTTCTCCTCTATTAATATTCTAGGGCGATAATACTCCTACTGCTACTAGCATAAATAAAATAGAGAATCATTTTGATGATGTTACTTCTCTGAAGAACTCTTTTAATATTTTGACTAATTTAGATGAGGATATAATTTCTACTAAAAAACTTCCTATTATTGAATGTTTCTATATGGTAGAAGAGGATGAAGAAGATTTTGATAATAACTTAGATAATTCTTATCTTGGCTTTTATAGCATGGTTAAAAGTGACAAGACGTCTGTTAAAAAACAGATTAAGAGTAGGAAGACATTTCACCCTACAGGTACAATTACCAGGAGGGGGTACTATTCTATCTCATCAATGAATAATTTTCTTACTTCTAGGGGAGTGTCTAATACGGCTTCCTTAGCACAACTTAATAAATATGTCACACACTATAGGATCGATTTAGTTGCTCTTTTAGAACCTATGGTTATAGTTGATAAATCCGGCCCTATCGCTAAAAAGCTTAACATGGATTGTATTATTTGTAATGTAGAGAATGGGGTAAAATCTGGATTTTTCATAAGAACAATGTCATTGTTAATATCTTATCTTCTACTGAACAATCTCTTACTATTCATATTGTTATTAATGATAAAATGTGTGGCTTTCCTTTATTTATGCTAAATGGGTAACGAGTTTCGTAATGGTATATCGTATGACTTATTCGGAGAATGGGTGTGAATGATAATTAGCTTCAAAGTTTGGATCTTCAATGAGGAGGAAAACTTAATGCTGGAAAATAAGAAGAGGGGAAAACCTTGTAGGTTTATCTCACATTGGAGAATGAAAAGTTAATTTTCCAATATATATATATATAAGCGCGTGCTCGCTCGGGCCTCGGGTCACGGGCCACGGGCTTGGGCTTGGGCTTGGGATTTGAGATTTGGGGAATGTCTCGGAACTGTCTTGGGTGGGTTTTATTTCAAACCTGAAAATGGAGTAATTCCTAAATTTTCCAGCAAGTTGCAACGCTTGCATTCAATGAGAATAAATTGTAGATTGAGTGCTGCAGTTTCAGAAATTGAATGAACGGATTCTGGGGGTATATTTCAAAGAATTAAATGGATCATTTTGGCTGCGGTTTCTGAAAATCCTATAAAAGTAAGCCCACCCCCACTCATTTCAACAGCAGCAAACACACACACAACACGGTAGACTGTGTGTTCATAGGATATGCACACAATAGTAGTGTTTATCGTTTTCTCAAGCACAAATCGAATAATCCCGAAGTGCACGTAGATACGATCATCGAAGCTCGAGAAGCTTCTTTCTTCGAGAATATCTTTCCCCGCAAGTCTTCCAGAACTGTAGAGACAGAGGAGTCAAACAGTGAGAAAAATATGGGGGCAAGTGAACTGATGGAGGAAGAAGAAGAAGAGTCTCGACGAAGTAAAAGGGCGAGGAAGGAAACTTTCTTCGGTCCACATTTTGTAACCCTCATGATAGAAGGCGAACCGGCGACATTCAAACAAGCGATGTCATCCTCGGGAAGCCCAATATTGGGAGGAAGCGATCAATAATGAGGTTGAATCGATATTACAGAATCACACTTGGGAACTAGTGGATCTTTCACCCGGGTGTAAGCCACTAGGCCACAAGTGAATCTTCAAGAGGAATAGAAAGATCGATGAAACGATCGAAAAATACAAGGCGAGTCTTGTAGTGAAAGGTTTTAGACAAACCGAAAGTGTCGACTATTTCGACACGTATGCTCCTGTCTCCAGAAAAACGTCTATCCGGATTGTCATTGCCCTCACCGCACTGTTCAATATGGAAATACACCAGATGGATGTGAAAACGGTGTTCTTGAATCGAGAATTGGAAGAGTAAATTTACATGGAACAACCCGAATGGTTTGTGGTTTCAGGTAAAGAATACAAGGGGTGTAAACTTGTAAAGTCCTTATATGGACTTAAACAAGCACCTAAACAATGACACGAGAAATTTGATAGAGTGATGCTATCAAACGGATACGTATCAACGAGTGTGACAAATGCGTCTATGTAAAAGGGAATGAAAAGTATTACGTGGTCGTCTGGCTTTACGTATATGACATGATTATAATAGGGAGTATTGATAACATCAACTCCACTAAGAAAATGTTGTCACAAAAGATCTAGATGAAAGATTTGGGTGTCGCTGATATAATACTTGGTATAAAAATTACCAAGACATCAGACGGATATGCGCTATCTCAAACTTATTATGTCAAGCAGATGCTTGATAAATTTGATAAAAATAGTAGGGCTACATCCAGAACTCCGATAGAGATTTCAACCAACCTAAAGAAGAACTTTGGGGAGAGTGTGAGACAATTGGAATATTCTTGGATAATAGGCAGTCTTATGTACGTCATGAACTGCACTAGACCGGACATAGCCAACTCAGTGAGTAGACTAAGTAGGTATACCAGTAATCCCAATGAGGAGCACTGGAAAGCCATCATGAGACTTCTCAGATACATGAGATTTACTCCCGACCGAGGGTTGCATTATACTAGACATCCAGCGGTGCTGGAAGGGTATTCTGATGCAAACTGGATCTCGGATTCCAATAGTACAAGGTCCATGAATGGATATGTGTTCATACTTGGAGGAGTAGCTGTTTCATGGAGATCATCCAAGCAGACCTGCATAGCTAGATCAACTATGAAATCTGAGTTCATAGCTTTGGATCTAGCGACAGAAGAGGCTAACTGGCTGAGAAGCTTTCTGGAAGGAATTCCAATGTGGCCAAAACTTGTTCCAGCAATAAGCATGCACTGTGATAGTCAGTCAGCTATTGGACGTGCTCAGGATCATATGTATAATGGAAAGTACTGACACATTCGTCGGAGACATAAGTCCGTAAGAGAATTGTTAGCTAACGGTGTAGTATCCCTAGATTTTGTGAGATCTAAGGATAATATTGTGGATCCATTAACAAAAGGCTTGACTCAGGTAGTAGTTGAAGTTTCATCGAGGGGAATGGGGTTGAAGCCCATCAAATTGGAAACCTCCTCAGAGGCTACCCAACCCGAACTGGATTCTCCAGTATCATGTTCAATGTGAAAACCGAACTGTGAGGGTGACCGAACAAATCACTCGGGAACTTAGATTCGTAACCCATTTCTATGATGAAAGAGTGATAGACCTAGACCATTTAAAGGGTGAGCATGAGGCTCTTAATGAAAACAAGGATCTCAAAGGTCAAGAGGGGTGAGTCAGGACACCCTTAACTTGAAATCACCAATGACGAGTGTGTATGGCCGATACTATGTGATGAGTCATGGGCTAAATAACTAGAGCACTCGGTTGAATTTTTCCAAGGCAGTACATAAGCAAATATGGACAACAATTAAAGGGCCTAGAGTTCAATGTGTGGGTATTACCCTGGTATGCACAAAGGCTAAAGAGTTCAAGGCTTTAAGCCTACCCAATAATAGTATATCAAAATTTACATCATTTTGGCAGGTTCAAGGCGCACGCTACCTGTCCTTATCTAGTGAAGTCTTGCGGTTCTCTCGTATGCATTTAGGGGCATTTTTTAGTTTCAGCCAATTGCATTCATGTGGGGGATTGTTGGAAAACATGTTTTAAATATGGGTGTTCGGAATGGTCACGGGACCAACTTTGAGTCGGAATTCCATGAGACAACTCTTAGTTTTTGACAACGTACTCAAAGTATTTGAGTAGCTCGTGTGATGAGCTTCGTAACAGTATATCGCATGAACTATTCAGAGAATGAGTGTGAATGATAATTAGTTTCAAAATTTGACTCTCGAATGAGGAGGAAAACTTAATGCTGGAAAATAAGAAGTAAGAGGGGAAAACCTTGAAGGGTTATCCCACATTAGAGAATGAAGAGTTAATTTTCCAATATATATACAAGCATAACTCATGTAGTTATTAAACTATTATGTCCACATACACATGTGTGTATGAATGTGTACCACACACGCGTACGCTCGCTCGGATCACGGGTGTGGGAGCGGGCACGAGCACGGATGCGGATGCGGACGCAGATGCGGGCTTGAGCTTGGGCCTTGGGATTTGAGATTTGGAATTTTGGGAATGTCTCGGATCTTGTATCTTGTGTTTTGTGTCTTGTGTCTTGTGTCTTGTTCCTAAAGTTTCCAGCAAGTTCCAACGCATGCATTCAATGAGAATAATTTACATATTAAGTGCTGCAGTTTCAGAAATTGAATTGGAGGATTCTGAAGGTGTAACATAATTAAATGGACCATTATGGCTGCGGTTTCTGAAAAGCCTATAAAAGGCAGTCCACACCCACTCATTTCAACATTAGCAAACACACACACAACATAGCATCATATTAGAGAGAGAATCGCACCACCAACAGCTCGACCTGTGGTTCGGTGCCGTTTCCATTCGAGCCACTCAGTGACAGACGTTGTACCTTGGGAACAAAGTCCCTAAAACCAGAAACATTAAGATGGTTCGGGAAATATTGTTTAAGGGAAACTGCTTGCAGTTATCTCGTATTTTTATTTCTTTCATTTCAGTACTGTTTAATTTTTGTTTCTACATTTCTGTAATTTAAATTTCCAGTACTGCTTATCTTTCTGTATTTAATTACCAGTCTTTACGTTTTAGTAATTTACTTTATGTAATATACATTTCTGTAATTTCATTTCAAGTACTCTATTTCCGGTTATTTACAGAAACAGTTCAGCAATTTAGTAATTATACTATTCTGTCTGGCAGTTTCTTTTAATTGCCAAACAGTCCAGTAGTTTAGTAATCATACTATTCTGTCTGACAGTTTCGTACAATTATTATTCAGTCCAGCAGTTTAATAATTTATATTAAATCTGTCTGTAATTTAATTCTTGCAATTTAAGTTCTGTATGAGTCATGAATTTGTAATAGAGTCATATTCTTTTTCAAGTGAAATAAAATTGTTATTTCCGTTTCAGTTCTTTTTGTTTATATTATTGCTTTTTGATACAGGAAAAACCAAAAAAAAAAAAATTGGTTCTGTTATTCTTGAAAGATTAGATAGGGCTCTTTGTAATGCTTGTTGTATTCATTCTTTTGCACATTCTACTTTGTCTCATTTAGAAAGATCTGTCTCTGATCATGCTCCTCTTTTATATTCTTTTAATAGTTTTAAAACTCCTAGATCTTCTATGTTTAAATTTCAAAGAATGTGGACCTTACATGATGATTATGATGATGCTTTAGTTTTTGATAACTGGAATAGAACCTGCCATCTTCATGGTTTGGATAGATTTATTTTTAAAATAAAAAGACTAAAATATGCTCTTAAAAGCTGGAATTTTGATGTTTTTGGTAATGTTTTTAGTAAATTAGCCATGGAGGATTCATCTTTTAGTAAAGCTGGATTTTATTCCTTCTTTAATCACAAAAGAAGATAATGATTTTCTTGTAGCTATACCCACCTTAGAGGAGCTAAAACTTGTATGTTATGCATAGGTATGAGCATCTATATCTAACTATTTATTAATGGGTATGTAAAAAATATAAATTTATAAAATTTTCAGATTAAATTCATATGTTTTATAAAATTTGGGACTGAAATAGAATTTAAACTTAACTTCCGTCCAATTAAATTGACGAAGTTCCCCAATTTAGGAAAATATATATATTTCAGTACCTCAATTATTAATGTTATAAGTTTCGTCCCCATTTTGCTAATGTATGGTAGTTGGAGTCATTAAATCTACTTTTTGCACTTTAAATTTAAGTGTAAATAAGTAATATGTTTGTAAAATGGTCTCGTGCTGACTTTTCCGTACACTGCTAACTTTTTCGTCCATTTGAATTGTCTTTTTGTACAAAAAAATAACGAAGACTAAACTTGAGTATAGTAAAAAGAAGAGTTTATATTTCAGGATAGTTAACGAAAACGCTATCATACTTCAGCCTAGTCAAGTATAATAAACCTGTCCAATTTATATTAATGAAGTTTGTTTGCCAAAAAAAAACTTTGCAACGTGTTATAGTTTATTTTAAAACTCAATTACAAAATATAATAATTATTTCAATCACGGGTCACTTAAATTGGATAACATGTACTCTCTCCGTTCCCAATTAATTGTCCAAAACGAAACTACGTGTAATTTTGACCGACCAATAGCTTCTACCAAAATTGTCGAAATGAAAATTTTCAAAAGTTAATCATATAGTTCAAACATTAAATTATATAATTTAGTTTTAAAATTTTTTATTTCGACAATTTTGATATATGCTATAATCCAATCAAAATTATATATAATTTCGTAAATGATAATTAATTGGGAACAGAGGGACCAAAAGTTATCACAGAAATAGAAAAATAAGAAAGAAAACTTCTTCTCATCATCTCTCTTTCCTGTTTTTCACTGTAACATGCCCAAATTCTCCACCCACTACTACTTTTTTCCAATCCAAAAACAATTTTACAAGCAAAAACTATAGCAAGTTAGTAACCCATATATCTTGAAAACTTATGTTTTAAATATTTTAATTGTATAATTTAAGGGCTTCTAAAAACTAAGGCCTCCCTCTGGAACCGGCTCCGTCTAGTTGTTAATCTCTACACAAATTAAATTCTGAAAATAATATTACAACTAAAATCTAAGGTTACAATTAGGCTGCGATTATGTTATTTTTGTTGTGTGACATATTAACTCACTTATATATGTATATAGATATAGAGAGAGAATATAGAGAGACAACAGACGATGTGTTTATTCATTAATATAAGTGTACAGACATACATCAAGAGACCCTCTAACCCTCTTTATATAATAGAGGTTAGAGTTACATATGCTAGAAAAGCCCAAGATAGGCCCAATAGAGTAAGGCCCAAGATGGCCAGTAATATCCTACAACACTCCTCCTTTGGACGTCTTGATTTCTTCGTATTCATGGTATCGATCTGAGTCGAGTTCATTTGCAGTACTAAACACATAAAAACCTTAGGGCTTGAAAACTCAATGTGGGAAAAAACCGGTACCTAGGAGAAACTGTGTAGCCGAATGATATAGGCCGAAATTCCATATAATTAACTAACCACAAAACAGTGTGTCTCATCAAAACCTTGCTAGAGCAAACCCAGACAGAGCAAAACCAATGGGAAAATCTTTGATCAAACGAAAAAGAGTGCAACAGTGGTAGTAGTAGGGGATCAACCACAAAACAGGTGCCTCATCAAAACCTTGTTAGAGTAAACCTAGTGGGAAAAACCTCTAGTCGAAGGACAAAAGAGTACACAGTGGTAATAAGTATACAACATGATACTCTCCCTAATTTCGGCAATCTTAAATGAGATATGATGGGAACGTGTTTCGCTAAAAATCTTGCCAAGGAAAACTCAATGAGATAAACCTTGGTGTAAGGAAAAAAAGAGTACACGAGCATGCGACTAGATGCTCCCCTCACTTGCACACGACAGAGTGCGACGATTTTGATTAAGTAGTAATTAGTGTAATAAACATTCACATGGATGCTCTCGCTTACTTGCACACGACTGGGTGCAAGGATTTCATATTTCCAGAAATAGTACGAGCATTCGACTGGATGCTTCATTTACTTGCACACAACTGGATGAAAGAAAATCTAACGTGGAATAGAACGAACATTCAACTAGATGCTCTTATACTTCATATGTGAAGATTTATTTCGGCGAGAAATGCTAAATAGCATAATCTAGTCATGTCTCTCTTGATCGATAACAACAAGTTGTCCTAAAATAAGATAAGTGTTTTATCTGGATCGTGAGACAGAGCATATGTAATTCAAATATGGGTAATACTATTTCGAAGTCATATACACTTTCTAGTCATCTCATAGAGCACGAGTAGATCAGAATGATTCGTTTGGAGTCATTCTAAGACCTTCAAGATATCCCTTTATTCCTAATGGTAAAGACAGACCATGTTAGGAATATCCCTTATGCGGGTCTGATAAGTAATCGGTATCGGTATAACCGAAAAAGGGTTGCGTTAATTCGAGTACCTAAGGGGGTAGGTACACTCAATGACGCAAAATGGGATAAGACAAGCCCTCATCCACAGTTACCTTAAGGTAATGGGAAAATGTCTTTTATGCCATTTCGATGGCAGCGTGTTAGCGCAATGATGTGTCGAGCTATACCATTCACACCAGACGAGATGTTCGTCCTAGTACATTAGACCAAGTACAATGATGCGCTTATGTACTTAGATATGAACATAATGGTTTAATATCTCTTTATCGTCTCACCAGGGACGGACCAGATCTATATCAATGTCTAGTGATTGAACGATCAGGGGAGAATCTGACGACTTAACGTCATGATGACTAAAAATATCATAACACCTTATGGGTGTAGTCTGAATCATGGACTTAAATTCAATCTTTACTGGACTCGATCATTAGGCTGAGTCAATATCATATCTTCCCAAGATTCTTCATCTCGAAGGCAAATCCACAAGTGGATGGCGTAATAAAACAGGCAAGGGCATAATATTTGTTCAAATATCCCAAGCTGATCAAGTACTCACTTAGGTGGGTATACCATATCCGCTCGGATTATATTAATCCATATAGTGAACATCTCAGTCAATTGAGATCGTGCTCCATGGTCAGAAACTACTTGATTTAAGCACATGAGGTCACACAGGGAGCTTCATCTATATCTCTTTGTCTAAATCCCCATAGAGATAAAACCGTGACCACAATCACATTTGCTGCATAATTAGTTTTCCGGAAACTACTAAACTGATAAAGTAGTGGACCGTTATAACGTCCATTACGAGGAAATAAACCACCTCATAATCAATTCCAAAGTGTGAGAGAAGTTTTGCGCTACTAGGCGAGCATTCTACAATCTCATTATTCTCATCACTTTTCCTTACAAATAACCAAATAAACGAACTCGTTTAACATTGGTGGTGTTGGAGCTACAGGTCCGAACACACTTTCGCTAAGGAGTCTACTTGAATTGCAAGTTTCCATTAGGCCAATATATTCTATGTTGACTTCATGCAACGGTACATGGTTCCCTATCATAATTTGCTCATATTATCAGTCGTCGCCGAATATATGAACAATTAATCAAGATATCATGATCGACAAATATTATCTAAGATATCATGATCGACAAATATTTCAAGATACTCAGGATGAGGATGAATTTAACATCTCCCTTATCCTTTATAATTTCGTATGACAAACGAATTTTATTTCACCTCTCCAGGGGCTGAACGAATTAAGAACCGGTCAAATTCCTCGTATCTTAGGAAGGATGACAGACTGACGGCCGACGGCAGCGTCCTTTGCTTGGCGGGTTTGCCCAAAGCAACGTGTTATGACAGGAATACGGCATCCGACAAGGACGTCTATCCTTCCAAGCATTTTGCAATAGGTATAAATGATTTCGTGACATCTTATAAAGTCATTAAATGGGTATGACATTTAGTTAGACTTGGGGGAGTCTATGCACTTACTTATCACTAAGTGCAGTTTTTGGGTCAAGCTAATACTGAGTGGGTTATGGCACGTTACTTCACGTCGTTCCTTATCAACGGTAACGTGCAAATCTCCCCCTAACGACGAGGAGAACAGTTTTAGCGTTGTCGACTTATGTGGTAAAAAGATCGCTTTCCAAGGTTACTCTATCAAATGATAGGCAGCGGATTCATAATCGACTTATGTCCCCTTTAGAGATACATATTTTGAATGCTATAGCGGCTCAATCAAAATATTAATTAAGCACTCCAAACACACGTTAATATGAGACTTCTGGCTCATAACCAGTAACGAGCTAGTACGTATATGGTGTTTGAGTGTCTATGGGCCTCATAACGGACCAATGCAGCAAAATAGCATAACCCCACACGGAAATATAAATTTTGGTGTGCAAGACCAAAAAATGCGTGCAATCAATTGCAGTCGCATCATCAAACTTTCCGTGAGTCCATTTGTGTCTGAATATAATCGATATGATGTTCAATTTCAATTTCCAAACTCAAGTAATTCAAATCGAAATTTTGATTTTTACTCTTCGGCATTATCAAGTCGACTAGACTTTTTAGAATAATCCGGATCATGAGCCATCAACTTAATGATAGGGCTAAAAGTTTAGAAAATGCTGCATTTCTGTGGACAACAATAATCATGTGACCATATTGTCGATGCATCAACCATAACCATAAATTTTTAATGGTCTGTCTTATGGTTGGATAAGTCCACAACAACTCCTTCAATTCTTTACAAGAATTCTACGAGTCCATTTTGTGATCTTTACACATACTAGTCTTTCAAAGTGAGCATTAGTGGCATGAATTTCGGATTAATCACGAAATATATTTTTAGAGAGAATCCAAATGCGATACTATCATAAATCAAGCATCGTCCTTTGACCCAGGAATATCTCATCCGGTCAATGCTATACAATATCCAAAATGCTCTTATCAATCGACGACAGGCGAATGATAGTACAAACAATCATGTTTTAGCGTCTAAATCATTTATCATTTCAACGACATGTGAAATGATAAGGTAACTTTAAATGCTTTAAAGAATGTGGTAGCAACCACTTGAAAGACATTTCAACTCCTCTTAAATACGTTTTCGGTCCTATTGAATGGAGGCTATGTAAAGAAATTTTAATTCTTTCATGAGCTATTACCAGATAACACTGGTTTTCTTGATTTGATAACTCAACAAGGTACGACAGGACCTACAGGAGTATAAAGCCTCATATTTGATAAATCAATTTGGTTTTACCAAAGATTTTGATTTGGAACGACAGGTCCAGAATCGTTGTCAACGAGTACTCTTTTAGGCAAGTAGTTGGTGAAATTATGTGGTATACTGTTACCCACTATTTCCAGAAAAATCAACTACCCCACAAGAATTGCCTAAATTTTCATAATTTAAAGTTTGGTCACATTTGTCAAAGGAATTTGCTCAAAACACTTTAAATTATTTCGAGAAATTTCGTAAACAGGCAAACCATAATCCAAAAGTATGTCCAAATGGAAAAATCATAATCCAAATGGAAAAACATAATCCAAATGAGCGAAAAATCGGCTCAATAATTTATCAAAATCAATAAAAAAAGGTACTAAACTCATTTGAGCCACAATACCGAGGGTCTCTAAAGTTTAATTTCAATTAGCTTTAACCATATTATCATCGGCTTTTCCACCTTTATTATAGTTTTGAACTATTTAAGGAGTAGTCAAGAATGTCATCGGTCATTTATAGCAGAGATTGGCTCCTTGAGCATTGTCTCTTGCTTTGGGACGACTGGCCCAATTGTTCCTTTCAAAACTGCATAGGTGCTACATATCTTCGGTTCGAACAATTGTCTAAACCTCTATTGGCTAAGCGATTCGTCGGGATCGCGACAGTTCAAGACAAATAACACTTGTCTTGGTTCTCAATTCGTGGAAAAAAATGTACACGAAGAGCATTAATATCCGGCAAACATTTCGCCATTGACCCAATAGGATTAAAACTGCTCATCGGGGCATTTTCTCATCAACATACCGATGCGCGATAAAGGAATATGGTGAATATAAATTCACGATACTGCTTATGGAATATAATTTCCAAGATAATATTTTGGTGAAGGACCGCTCCAATATGTCAATTTCAGACATTTGTTCACCATAGACGTCATCACGTCTCAAATGTGACGGCGGAATAAATCGACGCCTTAGCCTTCATCTTATGAGTAACAACAAACTCGTGTTTTACTCATTAAAGATGGCATCCAAAAAATTTGGGCATCACATGCTCACACATCAGGGTGACTAACATGTGGTGGCGTAAAATACCTCGCCTAAACATTCATTTCGCAAGTATGCTTTGCGATTTCCTCATCAAGATGACATCCAACATGTGTTGGGAGTTCTGAATTAGTTATCATATAAAACAACTTGTTTATGTTTTGCACAAGCACAAACTTTATTTTGAAATGACAGGTTCGAATACTAGTTTTGCTTCTCATATGAATTGGTCTCATTGATGAAACGACGGGTCAATACTGAAACACCAATTCGGTGAAACATACATCACTATATAAACACACTCGGAGAAATTATTATTTAGTCAACCCCTTTCGGTATCTCTACTTGAACACGACCAGGAAAGACGGTGAGGGTGGAGGGCACGAATGACACTTAAAACCCGACCTCATTCGGATATCGACTTCCACCTATATCTTTCTTAGACATCATATTCAAATAGGTGAGCCTAGTTGGGGAAGTTTCATAAGTTTTTCAACTTAAATGTGAAAATATGTGATTTCGCAAATTTACATATCTTATACATAAACGCAATAATAATATTACATGGCAGTGATTATTAACATGAAAATTCATAAATTAATTCAATTAACATGTAATGTTATTTACTATCCAATTAATCAATTATCATATATGTATTTATGTAGATATGGACCGAATTTTATACATATGTGAACACATATACTGTTTTAAATGTAACATACATACTACATGGATCACTACTGTAATTATAGTAAATTATATTCAATTTACAGAGTTATTATAGTTTTAGTTCATATTACTACAGGTAAACATTCACTTTTTTACATATGCTAGACTCGTTATTATTAAAAATAACGGTATCATATGAACAAACCAATCTAATAGTAAGTGGTACACTGTAGAATATATGTTGGTTTTAAAAAAAAAACATGCTTTCGGTTGACATATTGTTGTAGAATAGTACACTACTTTATCATGCAGTGATAATTTATACAACACACCTAAATATATAACGTGATCACAGTATCATCTAGGTTATTCAAAAACCATCACAAACCGCAAGCAGTATAATTTATTAGGTGTTAAATAACATACTAATGGACACACACATCCAAACATTCAATCGTAACAAACATTGATTCCCACTCTTATAGTTTTTTTAATGATTAATAAGTTTATCACTATTAACTATCAACCTGCGTCTACATTATCATATATAAAAAAATAATTATGTACATTTCACACGGTATTTTGATGAAAATCGATAGAGCAATAACCCAATAAAACCCGGATACATCTAAAGGTTTATATTGTATATAACAGATTCATAGATTTTAGTCCAATATCCAAGCGTATACTCTAGCCTTCGCGAGTATCGTGCTGATAACATGTTGTGTGACATATTAGCTCACTTATATCATTATATTATAATAAGTCAACACAAGTCAAATGAGACTGCCCAATTTAGCCATTTTTTTTTCAAAAATACCCTATATTTTTTTTATTAATTATAATAATATCATACTCACATAAAAAAAAAATATAAAAACTAATAACTAATAACACTATTTATTATTTTTTAACAACCAAACATTCTTTTAAATCTTATCATCTTATACTATTTTTTTTTAATACACATATTTGTATCATAAGTACACTTATTTTTTATATTTTAATTGCATTGCGCGTCACACACGCAACGTGTGAGGCACGATTACCAATGTTATAGAGACAACATACAAATTATTTATTCATTAATATAAGTGTACAGAGATAAATCAAGAAATCATCTAACGCTCTTTATATAATAGAGGGTAGGGTTACATATGCTAGGAAAGTTAATAGAATAAGATACAAGATGGACAATAATATTCTACAACAATTCTTATTTTGTTTGGTTTTGAAAATGTCGTCATATTATGTAATTGTTATGTCATTAGGGGAAAGTCTTTAAGATAATAGAAATATAAACTTTTAGCAACACAAATATACAAAGGGTCCATTCCTTTAACCACAAGGCCAGAGGGCCTCTGTAATTTGGAATTCCGATTGGTTTCTCTGGACGAAAATCTCACCAAAATGTTAGATTATACGTACTTACATCCATGCTATTTCTATTTTGTTACGTTGAACATAACTTAAGAATAACTTTCACATTTCAATTTTTTTTTCAATAACAGGCCTTTAATTTCGAAGTATATGAAGAAATAGCTTCATAAAGTAAAATTGAAAGAATGTCTCACTTTATTTGTGGTATATGAAGAAATAGCTTCATAACTTTATTTGTGGTGTTCAAGATTTTGTAACATTTTATAATACAATAACTTGTAAAGAAAAAATATACCAACGTGGAGTAAAAGTGGTTTTTAAAGTTTACGAGTACATTTTGGAAATTAGCACACATTTTACTACTTTAAGTGTCTTTTTTGGATAAAATATGTGGTGATTCTTAACATGTGAACTATACTATAATTACTTTTGTGAATGCTCTTGTACCTTTATGTTGGTGATTTTAGTATCATCAATGTATTTTAGTAGTAATGTGATTTATTATAGGGCGATGCAATAATGCGTTAAACTCGGAAACGAGTTAGGGAAGTGCGGAGTGCACGCTCGTCGAGCCAACGTATAATTGAATATGAATAATTGAAACGGGGTTCCAAGGGGCAGAGCCCCTGGCGGGGTCCTAGGGGCGAGAGCCCCTGGCTGGGGTCCCGCTGCCAGGACAGCGGGCGGGGTGCGGGGCAGTGCCCCGAGCGAAAAATTTTCCGAACAGTTGCTTCCTTTCCGGAAAATTTTGAATAGTTGGACCCTTTCCCAACAGTTGCTTCCTTTCCGGAACAGTTGCTTCCTTTCCGGAAAATTTTGAATAGTTGGACCATTTCCCAACAGTTGCTTCCTTTCCGGAACAGTTGCTTCCTTTCCGGAACAGTTGCTTGCTTTCAGTTTCGGTTATTGATCTCCTATATAAGAAGTCATTTGGCATCGGTTTTGGAGATAGAAACATATAAGAAAATTCTCTCTGCATTTCCTAATCTATTCTCCTTGCCAGAAACAGATTGTTCTTCAAGAATTATCCCCACAAAGCTTTCGTGAACCCAGGCAATAATAGGGTCGAAATACTTTGTTCGGAAAGTGTACGAACACGATTCTTCGAAGTTATCCAGGATTATCATACCCTAAATCTCTAACAAACGAACAAAGTAATCTCTGATAATCATGGCTGGAGGAAGCACCGTCAAGGAGATGACTACAAATTTCGGAAAATTGGACAAGTTTCAAGGACAAGACTTCAGGCGTTGGCAGAAGAAGATGCATTTCATGTTGACAACGTTAAAGGTGGTGCACGTCCTGTCTACACCGATTCCAGAATTTGTAGAGGATGACACGGTTGAAAATCTAAGACGCAGATCAAAGTGGGAGAATGACGACTACATCTGCAGAGGGCACATTCTTAAAACATTGCGTACAGATAGAGGTGGTGAATATTATGATCCTGTATTTTTCCAATCCGTAGGAATCATTCATGAGACTACGGCACCTTATACACCTCAACAAAATGGTGTGGCTGAAAGGAAAAATAGAGTTCTTAAAGAAATGGTGAATGCCATGTTATCTTACTCTGGTTTAAGTGAAGGGTTTTGGGGAGAAGCTATGTTAACGGCTTGCTATTTATTAAATAGGGTTCCTAATAAAAGGAACAAGACTACCCCATATGAACTTTGGTATAAGAAACGACCAAACTTAACATTTTTACGTGTTTGGGGTTGTAGGGCCGTGGTTAGACTCCCGGACCCAAAAAGGAAAACTTTGGGTGAAAAGGGTATAGCTTGCATCTTTGTTGGATATGCTGAGCACTCCAAGGCCTATAGGTTTTATGTTATAGAACCTAATGACTCGATTTCTATTAACACGATTATAGAATCGAGAGATGCCATATTTGATGAGAATTGTTTCTCTTTTATACCTAGACCAAAGGACTCTATACCTAATTCAAATGAATCTCTAAGGGATGATCATTCAATTGATGTGCCAAGTGAGACACTTGAACCCCGTAGGAGCAAAAGAGCTAGAAAATCTAGATCTTATGGATCTGATTTTCAACTATATTTAGTTGAGGGATCAATAGATCAGATTGGTACTCAATACTATTATTGTTATAGTATAGAGGAGGATCCAAGAACGTATGATGGAGCTGTGAAATCTCGAGATTCTGTTTTTTGGAAAGAAGCAATTGATGAAGAGATTGGTTCTATCATGGAAAATAATACTTGGGTATTATCTGATTTACCACCAGGTTGCAAACCATTGGGTTGCAAATGGATCTTCAAAAAGAAGATGAAAGTCGATGGTACAATTGACAAGTTTAAACCTAGATTAGTTATCCAAGGCTTCAGACAAAAGGAAGGGATTGATTATTTCGATACCTATGCTCCAGTTGCCCGTATCACTACTATTAGATTGTTGATTGCCTTGGCGGCTATTCATAATCTAGTGATTCATCAAATGGATGTCAAAACAGCATTTCTGAATGGTGATTTGGAAGAAGAAGTGTATATGAAGCAACCTGAAGGATTTGTAATGCCTGGTAATGAGCATAAAGTGTGTAAGCTAGTTAAGTCGTTGTATGGGCTGAAACAAGCTCCGAAGCAGTGGCATCAAAAGTTTGATGAAGTTGTTTTGTCTAATGGTTTCATTCTAAACCAAGCAGACAAATGTGTATATAGCAAATTTAATACATCCGGTAAAGGAGTTTTCATTTGTCTATATGTTGATGACATGTTGATCTTTGGCACCGACCAAAATCAAGTTGATAAAACGAAGAATTTCTTGTCATCAAAGTTCTCCATGAAAGATATGGGAGAAGCGGACGTTATTCTTGGTATTAAGATTAAACGGGAGAATAAGGGGATTGTAATTACGCAATCTCATTACATTGAGAAAATACTCAAGAAGTTCAATTATGAAAGTTGTTCTCCAGTAAGTACTCCCATGGATCCGGGAGAAAAACTTATGCCAAATACAGGTAAACCTGTGGATCAACTTGAATACTCAAGAGCTATAGGCTCTTTGATGTATGCTATGATTAGCACTAGACCGGATATTGCTTATGCGGTTGGAAAGTTGAGCAGATTTACTAGTAATCCTAGTAGACATCATTGGCATGCGATAACTAGGGTATTCAAGTACTTGAAGGGTACTATGAATTATGGATTGGCATATATGGGATTTCCTTTGGTGTTAGAGGGTTATTCGGATGCTAGTTGGATAAATAATGCTGAAGACTCATCCTCTACAAGTGGATGGGTGTTCTTGCTTGGGGGAGGTGCCATCTCATGGGCTTCCAAGAAGCAAACATGTATAACTGGTTCCACAATGGAATCTGAGTTTGTAGCATTAGCAGCTGCTGGTAAAAAAGCGGAATGGCTCAGGAACTTGGTATATGAGATTCCGATATGGCCTAAACCGATATCACCAATTTCTATCCGTTGTGATAGTACTGCCACACTGGCTAAAGCTTATAGTCAAATATACAATGGAAAGTCTAGACATTTGGGTGTTAGACATAGTATGATTAGGGAATTAATCATGAATGGGGTGATATCTATTGATTTTGTTCGGTCGCAACAAAACTTAGCTGACCACTTGACGAAGGGGTTAGCTAGAGACTTAGTGAATAAGTCGGTAATTGGGATGGGATTAAAGTCCATTTAAATCTATTAGCTGTGGTATACCCAATTCCCTTCGAATACAACGTTAGAAGTAGAATTCAATGTGGAAAGATCATAGTTAGAGATTGGAGCAATTGTGTTTATCTTCCCAAGGTATGTGCTCAGACCTGCAAGTGATGGCTAGGTTGAAGTATATCTTCTTAATGGTTCTTTTGAAAAATTGCAAATGCAGGTGCAAGATTAAAAGGATCACCTATGTGAGCATGAAGTTTTGCCGCTTCAAGAAGTTTGGACTTGGCTTCCTATATGCTTATTAATGGATAAGGACACATGGCTTGTAAAGTGTCAAGTATGAATAGTAGAGTATTGTAAGAAACATATGTGTACTATATCTTCAGATATTCAAATGGATTGACGGGTTCAATCGTTATGACACCCAGATTTTCGAGTATTTGGAATGTGTATTTGTACTAAGATGAAAATTCAATCGTAAGACATTTTCATTTATGCATTTGTTTGATTGTTATACCTGTGTGTTATACCCTTGTATATATTATTGTATATACTGAGTAAATCAAGGATTACACTAAAATGGGGGGGATTTGTTGGTGATTTTAGTATCATCAATGTATTTTAATAGTAATGTGATTTATTATAGGGCGATGCAATAATGCGTTAAACTCGGAAACGAGTTAGGGAAGTGCGGAGTGCACGCTCGTCGAGCCAACGTATAATTGAATATGAATAATTGAAACGGGGTTCCAAGGGGCAGAGCCCCTGGCGGGGTCCTAGGGGCGAGAGCCCCTGGCTGGGGTCCCGCTGCCAGGACAGCGGGCGGGGTGCGGGGCAGCGCCCCGAGCGAAAAATTTTCCGAACAGTTGCTTCCTTTCCGGAAAATTTTGAATAGTTGGACCCTTTCCCAACAGTTGCTTCCTTTCCGGAACAGTTGCTTCCTTTCCGGAAAATTTTGAATAGTTGGACCATTTCCCAACAGTTGCTTCCTTTCCGGAACAGTTGCTTCCTTTCCGGAACAGTTGCTTGCTTTCAGTTTCGGTTATTGATCTCCTATATAAGAAGTCATTTGGCATCGGTTTTGGAGATAGAAACATATAAGAAAATTCTCTCTGCATTTCCTAATCTATTCTCCTTGCCAGAAACAGATTGTTCTTCAAGAATTATCCCCACAAAGATTTCGTGAACCCAGGCAATAATAGGGTCGAAATACTTTGTTCGGAAAGTGTACGAACACGATTCTTCGAAGTTATCCAGGATTATCATACCCTAATTTTCGAACACTTTAATGAAAAGGAGGACATTCGAGCTTACATAATCGCGTAATCCACAAGGAAAATAATTTACCATACATACTATATTTTTTAGTTAAAAGAAGATGCTAATCAAGGAATATTTTGACAGTAATGATTACCCCTTAAAAAAGTCTTTACACTTTCTATTTTCTAATGTAAAATAATCCACTAAAAAGGATTGGTTTTGCTAACCTCTCTTTATTCTTGCATGCTTTGAGCACCTAATAGCCTTTAATGAGAGCCAAAAAGCAATCAAAGATTCGATTTTGGGGAATTTTTATTACTACTAACATATATAGTTCAATTAGTTGGTTAACAAGACTTAATTCTTCAAATGATTGAGGAATTAGAACATAAGTTAGCCGAATCAATGATATGATTCATCTCTTTTTAATGGGTCCCAAATCTTAGTCAAGAATATAATTTTGTAAAAAAGATTTTCGCCTTTTCCCCAACCCATTATTAAAAAGTTGCAGTTTGGATTTGAATATTCAAGTCGTCATTATTCATTGATGCTTCATATGCCCAATTGCAGCTTCGGTTTAGCCTCCTAATATTCCCTACGCACATTCATTTATACATTCCTCTCATAGTTTAATGGACATGAGAACTTCTATGGAGCTCCTATTGTCTTATGGTCTTTTAAAATTCTTAAAAGGTAGCATATCCCATGTTAATAATGACGTTAAATAACCCTATGGTACGGTGACTATCAAATTTGATTTCATTTAGTGCATATTACGTGTAAAAATAAGATTGAGATATCGATGAATCAAAACTCCTTAATTCGTATAAAGGGAAGCATAATATCAGAATATTTTGGTACAATTGAGAATTAAATAAAATAAGAAGGTGAATTGAATATTGGGCGCGTAGCTAAATTATTGTGGAAGTGGAAGAAACTTTACAAATTTTGATATCAATATTGGTTCAAAAATTGTGCATGCCACATACTCTACAGACGCTTAATTACAATGGAAAAGGACTAGGTATGACGAAGTAAAAGTGCATGCATTGTTTTTCTTAAAATAAAATAAAATATGATTGTGTAGAACTATATACTCTTTGCTCTTCGCTTTGTAATATATCTTTTTACTTTTTTTATATCGTCTAAATAGTCAAAACCATGTCCATACTGATTGCATGATAAGATTTGCCTGAAACCATGAACTTTCGATGAAAATGTTCAGAAAGCAACGGATTGAAACGTCTCTTTTCATGAACAAAAACGAAGAACTACATTGACGAATAATCACATATATAATAGTTAAAAAAAATTCAAAACACTTTTTTTTTGGGATTATACTTGAATCCTTGATCCCTTCAAGACAAATATGATGATATAATTTACTAGGTATTTCTCCCATGAGCACTCTACAAAGACAACAGATATGTCTAAGAGAGAATGCATATGAATATTCTTGGACCATTAAGAAATTTCTACTCAGAAATTTTATCGATGACTATCACAGTATCACTAGCTTGTATCGTGCATTTTCCATTCAATACGATCATTTATTCTATTTAGGTTAAATTAGGTTATTATATATTAGAGCATTCAAATCAAACTCTTTAAAATCAAATATTCTTTAAATTTGAACAGTTTACTTGTAAAAAACCATTCAAATCAAGCTCAAATGAAACTATCTATTTTAAAAGAGTATCACTATCATTCATTATAAATGGAGAGTATGATTCTTCTCTTCAACCTAAAAAAAAAAAAATACTATTTTGGGTCTCACTTTCGTCAATGTATTTTTTGAATAAAATAAATATTAAAATATAATACAAAAAGTAATAAAATATTAATAGAGCGAATGATTTGAAGAGATTGAAAAAACGACTAAAAGTTAAGTTACTATTTAAACATAAAAAATTATGCTTTTAACTCCTTATTTGACAATAATTTTGAAAAGATTGATGTGAATGCTCTTAATGGTCACGACTCATTACGAACGAACTGAGTTTGATTTCTATCGATTAGGTCCCAATATTTCATTATTATTGATTTTCTTCCCCAGTGTAAGTCAAGAAAGTACCTATCTCATGTTTTGGACCATATTTTTATAGAAGAATCAGTTCTTCGACCATTAATAGCGTGAGGGTCGTTTTTAATTTTCAGCGTTTGTCTTATTATAAAATTCCATTGGTCTGAGGAAACATTGTTCATATATTTCCCGAATACGTAAATATTAAAGAGACAATAACTAAAAAAGATTTTTGCAATAATTAGAGTAAGAAAATAATGTAATGAGAGACCATACTGTACTATTTTTCAAGATCACTTAAAGAATTAAAATGGTTTAAATTAAAACTCAATAGCTGTTATTTATTTCTTTAAAAATTTCAAGATACAAATTATCGTTACTTCTCTATTTTAAAAGGCAATGGTAAAAAAGGTCAAATTTAAAAACACTATTTTGATATCATAAAATTACATTAGACTAATAAATGCAATGATAGATGCTTAATTCTTCTTCTTTTTCGACTTCAATCCTCAACCTAACATAACATTACATGCAATTAATTTATACTGGAAAGCATTAGTTTCTACTTTTATCTCATAAAAGTACAGAAATTAAGTTACGAACCAAAATATAATTTACATTATAAACTTGAGAACTATTAAATTACGGTATAACGAGAGACCAAACATGTGAAAACCTACTATTTTTTTACGACTTAAAGTATTAAATTGATAAATGATTAAAATTCAAGTCAATACTTGTATTTTATATTTCAACTTCTCTATTAATTGTGTAATGGCAATGGTAAAAAGTCAATTTTATGAAGACTAGTGTCATTAAATTACATTATAACCGATAAATGATATGTCAGAATATGAAAAGTAAACTAGTATAACAATAAAAGTCGGGATGAAAGTAACAGAAATTAAATAAATGGCATTAACTATGTACTAAAACTAATCACCACTTAAATGGGATGAGAAATAATTTGTTATTGCATTTTGTGCAATGAAAGGAGTTGTTGCGTAATGGTTGCTATAGGCTCAGGGGGTTCCAATGTGTACGGACGCCAACTCCACGACAATTTGGTTCAACACATCATCCATATGCTTACTATAACATCTGTATTTTATTTATTCTATTTAATCTATTCGTAATTAACGATATTTTGAGAATTAATTTTAATTAACAATTTTTTTGATAAATAACAAAACATATATAATTAAACTTAATGAAAGTTCATTAGTCATACTAACATTTACAACTGAGTATATTTCAGATTATAGAGTACGGTAAATACATGTGAAATGTAAAGAAAAAGACCAAACTCAAAAGACCAAATTTAATTAAAGAATAATTCAATATACAGACTAATCTAACCGATTGGACTGTAATCCAACCGATTAGGTCATATATAAATAGAAAGGTCCAACTGCATATTCAAGCCTATAAAAATGATTCAAAAAGTTTTTAATTATACAAACAAGCGTTGGAGTATATTCTGTGTGATCAGAGTAACATTATGAATAAGATAAATCGCTTTTAAACCCAACCATTAGACCAAATCTAAACAATCAAACCGATTGGATTGCTCTAAAATTTTGAATTTTAAAGTACAACAGTCATATTCACTCCAACACTATAAATATAGGCATTCCCCTTCACAATTCAGTATACCACTTCAGAGCAAACAAGCCCAAGACTTATCTTTCATCATTTGCTATATTCAATCCTTTGAAAGGCAAAAATCCATTTATAAAGCCTTCAACGATTGATTCAAGCTCTCCATACACTCAATATACATATTTTCCAGAGAGTTTGATTGGTTGTAAAACTCTTGATTGATTCATAACCTTTGTGGTTCAATCAACGAGTTGTGAGATTTCAATTCTTGTAAATCTTCTACTTACGCCTTTCTAAGGGTTTTTTGTTTAGCGTTAGAGTTGATTTTCCCTTCAAGGAAAAGATTTTGTAAAGGATATCTCTGCCCTTAAAGGAAGAGAACTTGTAGGCTACGCTTCGCTTGAAAGAAAATTAATAAATATCAAGATCAGTTGGGATTTGTGGATCAGTTGAGGCGAACCTGTATAAATCCTGGTGTGTTATTTACATTACGTTATTTACTTTCTAGTATCTCTACATACTTGTCCGTTTGTAAATATCACGCTTATTGTCTTTATCTATACGTATATATATGTGACTTGCATTTGTGTAAAAAAGATCTATAACCAAAGAAAACATTTAGATCACTTCTTTGTATATTTGATCTTTGCATTGATAGCTGGTTAAGATCTATTGGATATAATATATATATATTTATATATTAGTAGAGTTTTCACAAAACAAGTAGTGTGGGGTTTTCCGTAAAAAAATAAAAGTTTTTGATAAACCTATTCACACCCCCCCCCCCCCCCCAACATCCTTCGTAGGTTTCTCCATTAGGGCCAACAATTGGTATCAGAGTAAGTGTTCTTTTTAAATAAAAGCTAACATTTTTGAGCTAAAGATCCAATGGAGTACTTTTTTCCTACTAAACCATCTCGGTGCTTGAAAAAGTATTCGTTCTGGATACACTATTGCCACCATCGATGGATCATCAAATGAGAAAGATTTGGATAAATATACAAAAGATGAGAATGAGTTTTGTAAGCCAAATGTGTCCAACTGCTAAAGAGATTTGGATAATTCCATCATCTGTGTCCTATCGCAAAGTGAGTACGATAAGATCTCTTCTTGTCCAACTGCTAAATAGATGTTGGATAAATTAGCCGTATTACATGAAAGATTTTCCCAAGTGAAAGAGACCAAGATCAACATGCTTGTGCATGACTGTGAAATATTTCACATGAATGATGACGAAATTATTTATGATATGATGAGTCATTTCACTAAGATCATAAATTGTTTAAAATCACTTAGAAAATTTTTCAAAGATAAGGCAATGATCATGAAAATCTTGAGAAGTTTATCTCGAGATTGGAAATCCAAAGTGATTGCTATCCTTTAAAGTAAAGACTTGGATAAGTACTCTTTGAACGAACTTCAACCATCTCTCTCAACTCATGAGTTGGTGATTTTGAATGGTCGTAAGATTAACGATGATGTTAAAGTTAAGAAAAGTCTTGGTTTTTCTAGTCAAACTGAAGAAGATCTCCTTGATGATAAGGATGTTTCTTTATTCGCAAAACATTAGAATAAAACAATGCAACATTTGAAAAATAAAGGCCGATACAATTCGGAAAAAAAAATTCAACCCAAAGCCGTCAGCAATGACAACTCGAAGAGCAAAAAGGAATCCAATGAGATCATATGCTACGAGTGTCACGAAGCTGGTCATATGCACAATGAATGCCCAATCTATAAAAAGAAGAAGAAAGGAAAAGGAGTAAAACCCTTTCGAGCTTTTGATGCATGGGACGACAACGATTATGAAGAAAGAAACAACGAAAAGGATGAGACAACCTTTATGGGAATCGACAATATATCGCAAGATGAGGTAAGTAACTGTTCATTTAATGTTAAAGAATTTGATTTAATATATGAATATAATAAGTTGCTTGGATCGTTTAAAAGATTTGCATATAAATACAAGAACTTAAATGTAGAAACTAAAATTCTTAGAATCTTACTAGAATCCCAACCTTAGCCCAACGAAATTTCAAGATTAGTAGATACTCCATATGTTCATAATGAGTATAGACTTGCCTATGAAACTCTCTATAATGACCATGAAATGGTCAAGACTATCAAACACGATCTAGAAACTAAGTTGCAATCTATGCCTAAGGAAAACACTGAACTTAGATCTAGAAATGAGGAAATTATTTCTCCAAACGTATCTCTTAACTTAGATGTTAAGAAGAGTAACAATAGACTTGAACAATTAGATTGTATCAAGAAAACTCACTTCTTAGGTGACCCTATACTTAATGAGATACTTCAATCTCAACGATACCATATCGATAAAAGTGGACTAGATTCAATTCTAATCACAAATATAATGGTAAGTCAGTTTTTGTCAAACCAAGTAGTGAACGTCCACCTAAGCCCAAGGTAGTTGTTGAACAAAGAAAAGTACAACAACATGTGCCTATACCGAATACTTATCACGCAAGTGTATGTGTACCAACCCCTAAACCTATCCAAGGTATGCTAGACAAAAACATACGCCTAAAGCTAGAACGCAAAACTGAAGACGTAATGTCGTTAATAAACAAATAAATAATTTTAGAACATTACATCCATGCATGCACTATAATAAAAATGAAAATTATTCAATTGCATGTCCATACCGCTTTAAGGTCGATAGAAAGGATCTAATATGGGTACCTAAGGTACGCAAAACTAACATAGAAGGACCCAAAATTGATAAAAGGGTACCAATGACTTTATTATGTTATGTAGGTCTTCCTGAAATACAAGACTAATGATAGATGCTATCTAAATAGTGGATGTTCAAGGCATATGACTGAACACAAGAGAAAATTCAACTCTCTCCGACCTAGGAATGGAAAAGTCATGATTGAAGACAGTATAAAGAAGAACATCGTTAGTATATATAACATTGGCAATTCTCCAAACCTTATTTTTGAAAATGTACTTTACGTAGATGGTTTACAATATAGTCTATTAAGCATTAGCCAATTTTGTGATAAAAACTATAAAGTCACATTTATGAAGTCACACTGCATAATAGAAAATATTGCTTCTAATAGAATTATACTCATTGGTTATCGAGAAAACAAAGTTTATCGAGTAGATTTAAATGAGAATGTTAACAAAGATGTGAAATGTCTGTTATCCACTAACGATAGTTGTTGGTTGTGGCATAAAAGGCTTGTACATGTCAACTTTGTGCTAATCTCAAAACTCTCTAAAAGAGACTTGCTGATTTCTTTACCTAAGCTCTCTTATAAGAAAGGACTTTGCCATGCCTATCAATTAGTAAAAAAAAACTAACATATCATTCAAATCAAAGAAGCAAATCACTAGTACACACGTATATTAGAATTAATTCACATGGATTTAGTAGGAGCTTCTCAAACACTAAGTATGGGAGGTGGATAATATGAATTAGTGGTTGTCGATAATTATAGTCATTTCACATGGATTAAATTCTTAACTAATAAGGATGAAACATTTGATAATTTTACTACGTAAACGTCTACGATCACAAGCGGGTTTAATGATCTTAAAAGTTCGTACTGATCATGGTACTGAATTTGAAAACCAACCATTTAAGGAATATTGTAATGGACTTGGTATAGATTATAACTTTTCTACTCCTAGGACTCCACAACAAAATGGGGTAGTAGAAATGAAAAATAGAACCCTAGAAGAATTGGCAAGGACCATGCTTTGCGAAAATAATTTTTCAAAGTATTTATGGGTCGAAGTCCTACAAAATGCTTGTTATATTATTAATCGTGCTATGTTATGCACTATTTTAAAGAAAACACCTTATGAGCTTTATTACAAGAGAAAACCTAACATTACTCATTTACGTAGATTTAGTTGCAAATGTTATGTGTTGAATAATGGATACAAAAATTTGGGAAAGTTTGACCATAAATCTGACGAATGTATATTCCTTGGATATTACCTCTCTAGTAAAACTTATAGAGTTTTCAATAAGACTACACTTAAGATAGAAAAGTCTGTACACGTCATATTTGATGAGTCATCTGTTATAGTTCCTAAACATTTGCATGTTGATGATGTCGTTGAAGAAGTTCAAAATGATTCACCAATTTTTGATAGCGATCCTAACGCTACAGAGAATGATAATGAGGTAACTTATGAACAAATTCAATAAGATTTGTAAAACAACACTCCCATTCATAGTGATTTACCTAAAGAATGAAGGTTTGGTAAATTATCATCCTCAAGATTTAATTATTGGTAGTCCCATTGATAAGATGAGAACACGTTCTACTTTCAATAATGTTAACTTTTCTATATTTATTTCTCAAGTAGAAGCTAAAACTAGTGATGAAACATTATTAGAAGATGATTGGACTAATTTTATGCATGATGAGTTACACCAATTAAAACGTAATAATGTGTGGACTATAGAACCTAGACCAAAACATCAATCTGTTATTGGAACGAAGTGGGTATAACGAAATATAATGGATGAGGACGGTATAGTTACTCGTAATAAAGCAAGTTTAGTTTCTAAATGCTATAATAAAGAGGAAGGAATTGACTTTGATGAAACATTTGCACATGTTGCACGCCTTGAATCATTACTCATGCTTTTAGCTTATGCATCCAACAAACGTTTTAAACTTTTTAAAATGGATTTTGAAGTGATTTTCTAAATGGACATATTAGCGAGAAAGTTTATGTTGAACAACCTCCTGCTTTTATAAATTCTTGTTTTCCAAACCATGTGTCTAAACTCAAGAAATCCCTCTATGGCTTGACACAAACGCCTCGAGAATGATATGAAAGGTAAAGAAAATTTCTCACTGCAAAAGTCTTTTATAAGGGAATGTTAAACATCACACTCTTTACAAAGAAGAAAGGAGATGATTTATTTCTAATACAAATATATGTTGATGACATTATATTTGGTGCTACTAACCCTCCGATGTGCGAAGAATTTTCTAAGATCATGCAGGTTGAGTTAGAAATGAGAATGATGGGTGAACTAAACTACTTCTTGGGATTGTAAATTAAACAAACGAGTGAAGGAAATTTCACCTATCAAGAGAAGTACACAAAGGACCTCGTAAATAAGTACAATATGAGCGATGCAAAGATAGCAAAAACACCAATGTGCCCTGGAACAATGCTCAATATATAGACAAAGAAGGAAAACATGTCGACAAAAAGACATATTAAGGTATGATTGGATCCCTACTTTATTTAACAGCAAGTAGACAATATATTATGTTTAGCGTCTTTCTCTGTGCTAGATTCCAATATGATCCTAAGGAATCCCATGTTATTGCTGTCAAAAGGAATCTTACATATCTCTTAGGAACAACCAACGTAATTTAAGACTATTCTAGCCTCGAAACTCAAACCTAGAACTTGTAGGTTATTACGATTCCGACTTTGCTGGTAGTATAGCTAACCGCAAGAGCACTAGTCATATATGTCATTTTCTTGTACACTCACCAATCTTTTGGGGTAGAAAGAAACAATCATCTATTGCTTTATCAACTACTGAAGATGAATATATATCTGCTGGAGTTTGTTGTACACATATATTGTGGATGCGACAACAATTGCTAGACTATGGTCTTACGTATAAATATGTTCCAATAATGTGTGATAATATGAGTGCAATTACTATATCGAATAACCCCGTCCTTCATTCTAGTACTAAGCATATTGAAAAAAGACATCATTTCTTAAGGGATCATAACTAAAAGGGTGACATCGTGCTGGAATACATAAATACCAAAAAACAATTGGCAGATATATTCACTAAACCTCTAAAAGAACAATATTTTTGGTTTATTAGAAGGGAATTGGGAATGTATGCCATGAAAATTCAAACATTTCATGAATAATAATAAAAAATTGGAAATAATTGTTGAACCTTAAACTTGAATTTCGCCTGAACAGAGAAATCTAATTGGTTAGATTTTATTCAAATCGGTTAGATTATGCTGGCAGAATTCAAATTCAAATCGTTTTCATTTCTTAGTCACCAAAAGCTCCAAAATCTTCAATATGAACATGGTGAATCAAATAATACTGCATTTCCATAACCCTAAAACCCTTTTAAACACTCTATAAACCCACAAAACCTAGAAGACAACTCACCAACTCACTAATTCTTTTCTTCTCTCTAACCTTTGTTTATATTATGGTTTATTTTTAAGTAATGACAAGTCAATTTAATGCCTCTCACAAAACAAACCCCAGCAACATGAATGTTTTTAAGCAGCATTTCATGTACGAATGTGGGATTTCAACAAAATTGAATTTTTGGAATTCAAAACTTTTTACGCTGATATTCTTATTGCTTCTCATGCTAGCATTGATCATATGTTTTTCTTTAGCGATCAAAAACTGAATGATATTCATGAGATGATCTTCAATCAAGCGATGGAAATGATCTTATATCAAGAAGAAGACATTTTCTCTCATGTGGTTCGCGGTTTTTACGAGGGAGCTATTGTTAATTTTGAAATGAACACCATTTCATCAAAGATAAACGATTTTGATTTCTTTATTGATGAAGTTTTCTTTCAACGTTGTTACGACTACACAAACATGGTGTATTTTATGAAAATATTTCGTTTTTAATGACTTTTGCGATGAGAGACTTGAGCACCTCAAAGAGCTTTATAGCATGGAAGTTTTCAATTTCGATGGACCTCTTCCACACGCAAATATGCTATGTTTCAAACACCGTACTATTTACGAAATCATGGTTAGATGTTTTCTCATTACAACTCCTATGTACTTGGAAATAACCCATGATATAGCTTACTACATTTACCCTTTCATTCATTTCTATCAAATTAACATCTCCGATAACAAAGTGTATGTGATTGTTCCCTACCTTTTGCCTTTGGAGGTTTGATAATGCATTTTATGCAAATCCGAATAATATCCTTCTCTAGTAACCCAATATACCTCTTAGCAAAGCTTAAAATTAACCAAAACTTTCTAGAAAGCATAGAGATCAAGCTCTCCAATGGAAAATGGTATTGGGAGGAAGTTAGTGATGATGAGAATGATTCGATAACAACCGAACCCTCTATTAAAGCTTACACGACTTGCAAATGTGACGTGTTGGTTGATGTAATTGCTGATTATCGCAATAAAATCAAGTCACTTAAAAGAAAACTAAAGGAACTCGAACAAGAACAAGAAGAAAGGACCCCATCCTATAGTTATCCAACTTTTAAAACTCAAGAGTAGAAACCCGCCTTTTTAACAATAACAAAGTGGGAGAAAAAGATGGAAATTTAGCACAAGAGTCTTGATGTTTATTTTTTTTTTAATGCTATTTTGGAAAATTCTATAATTGTCGTTGTCTTTCCTTTGAATATGAAATTAAATAAAACTATTATCCTTTTTATTCGAACATGTCTATACTTTATGCAATTTAAATTATGCACTTAATTTTATATGATTGCATATCGTTAGGGGGAGTAAGTAATTAAATTAAATTATAAAAAAGTTTGTTATTCTCAAAAAAGAGAAATTTGTTGAACCTCTTCGTAACTAACGATAGTTTGAGAACTAATTCATAATTAACGAAAGTTTTGATGAATAACAAAACATATATAATTTAACTTAATGAAAGTTCATTAGTCGTACAAACATTTACAACTGATTATATTTCATATTATTGAGTACGGTAAATACAAGTGAAATGAAAGGGAAAAGACCAAAATTAACATAACAAATTGAATTAAAGAATAATTCAATATACAGATTAATCCAACCGATTAGACTATAATCCAACCGATTAGGTCATGTATAAATAGAAAGGGCCAGCTGCATATTCAAGCCTATGCAAATGATTCTAAAAGTTTTTGTTGTATTAGTCTGCATATTTGTATTAAGAGGAACATTATGAAGAAGATAATTCGTATTTAGGTCACTTATTGTGTGAGATATTCGATATTGAAAACAGTCAAACGTTAGAGCAAATCTACACAATCCAACCGATTAGAAAGTCATCCAACTGATGGGATTGCTCTGAAATTTTGAAATTCAAAGTAAAACGGCCATATTCACTCCAGTTCTATAAATAGAGACATTCCCCTTCACATTTCAGCACACCACTCTAGAGCAAACAAGTCCAAGCTTTATCTTTCATCACTTGCTATATTCAATCATTCTGAAGCCAAAAATCCATTCGTAAAGCCTTCAACGATTGATCCAAGCTCTCCATACACTTAATATACATATTTTCCAGAGAGTTTGAGTGGTTGTGATGCTCTTAATTGATTCATAACCTTTATGGTCCAATCAACAAGTTGTGAGATTTCAATTCTGGTAAATCTTCTACTTATGCCTTGCTAACCGATTTGTATTTAGCGTGAGTGTTGCTTTTTTTCTAAGAAAAAGGTTTTGTAAAGGGTATCTCTTCCCTTAAAGGAAGAGAAGTTGTAGGGTACGCTACACTTGAAGGAAGATTAATATATAAATCTCAAGATCCGTTGTGATTTGGGGACATAGCATTGTCTCGTTTGAGGCAAACCTATATAAATCTTGCTGTGTTATTTACTTTATAATACCTCTACATACTTGTCTATTTATATATATCATGCTTATTGTCTTTATCTATACGTATATATCTGCGACTTGCGTTTGTGCAAAAGAGATCTCTAACCGAAGCAAACGTCTAGATCATTTCTTTGTAGATTTGATCTTTGCGTCGATAGCTGGTTAAGATATATTTGATATAATATATATATTTATATACTAGTAGAGTTTTCGCAAAACAACTAGTGTGGGGTATTACGCAAAATAATAAAAGATTTTGATAAACCTGTTCACCCCCTATAGGTTTCTCTATAAGGACCAACATATGCAAAACGTCAAACGTCAGGTGTTTTTGATAACTTACCAATTAATTGAAGAGAATAACTAAAAACAAAATATGATTTTCGAAATTTAGATTTCTTTCAATTGTTTATATTTTTAAGCAGAAAATATTTCAAAAGCGATATTTTTTTTTTATCAAAGTATACTGAACCAAAACATTATATATGTAGAGAAAAAGGTCCTATAACAATCGTGAAAAACTAAATGTCCATAACCTTTAAGTTAAAAAATAAAGTGATGATCTAGTGATAATTAGTGACCGAGTTTATATTTAATGGGAAAGAACCAAATAAAACTAAGTATCCACTAGTACGATATCAATATACAATTCTAAAAAATAAAAAATTGTGAATATTGTGCTATGTCACATATTCTCAAATTTAATTTACGATTAGTAAGTTTGAATTACATTGCAATGTATTTTCTTAATAAGTAGTTAATACTAATAAACGTCAAAAATTAAAAGAAAACAAGTCGGTGAGTTTCACACTAAAAACTAAGAACTTGTATTGTTGACCTCTCAACAACTGGTTAGTTATCTAATACCAAAACTACATAATAATAAATTTGAAAACCTTTAGCAAGCCAAAGTAGCATATTGCCATAGCATGACTTTGGAACATATGATATTCATATGTCATGTCTTAAATTTGGAGTACCATAAACTGATAAACTAGCCATATGGTTTTAGGATCTATTCTCAACCGTATGGAAATATACAGTTTGGATCCTTGTTCTCAATGATACATGGTTTAATTCGGATTGAAAAACATAACATTTTTTCTAATTTTTGGGTTCCATATTTGACCATTTCAAGTGTCAATTTACATTTTTTATATATATATAAATTGTTGGGTAAACCCACTATTTTATTAATAATAAATAGTCGTAACGAACTTATTATAGGTTAAATCAACAATGAATACTTGGATGGAAAAGTTTACAGTGCTAAGAAAACAATAAAAAAAATCAGACTTCTATCCGTTTTTCAACGCACTTCATAAGCTCGTTATAAATTTTCCACATATCTTATGGTAGCAATTGAGTATCTTTTTATGATAAGAAACTTTTATGTTCAATATTCGGTGAAGACTGTTTTTGACAATTTTGTGACCGTCAATCAAATTGATGTCAGCTTATTTGGATTAAAAACATTGGCTCATCATGGTATTAGTCTGAACGAAATCTTCAATTATCCACGCTATAGTGCAGCAAATCAGTATTTTTGGTTTGAAATAATCTGCAAAGTTTCGTTTAAAACCACAACGCATTAAAATTTTATCTACCGGATCTAACCTTATGAACCTCAACGCATAAGTCATGGAATCGGAGAGGCAAGGATGTTAGATCTACTCCTTTCAAACAATAGAAGTACATCGTTGAAATGTGGAGGGAAGAAAATATTTGGAAAAAATCCGGATCAAGAGAGGGAGAAATGATCGAAATATCATGTTATGATCGAAATATCAAACAAGAGGAGCACATCTCTTCTACCCTGAGGCAGGCGATATATTTTTTTAAATGTCAATTTACATTTTAATTATCCATCATTCTGAAGAGATTATGACCAATTAGTTTTTTTTTACCAAATAACCTTTTTATTTATTTATTAAGTGTAGTCTTTTACTCAATGATTTATGAATGTTTTTTTATCATGACTCATGCATGTAATTTTCAATGATTATCAATAAAATATTATCTTATGTTATTTTTTTCAATTTTTTTATTATACATTATTATTTAGTTAAAATTATTTTTAACGTAATACTTATTTTAACTGAATAAATTATTCAGTTTATAAAAAAAAAAAAAAAAAAACTGAATAGTCTCCAAACTTCAAACCATTGAAGTTGACTAGCCGTTCCCCTTTACTAACTGCCGTTTCTCCCTCAACTAAACTAAAACTCACTTGCTATTTGATAAAATTAACCCTTAAATATGCTCTTAACTCTCAAGTAAACATGCTCTCCAAGTCTGAAGTAAATCCTGAAAAAAGAAAAAAAATAATCTCAAGTAAATCTAATACTACCACTAACTGGCCAAACAAGTTTCACTACACTAACTTATCAAAAAAAAAAGTTCCACTACAATTTTATTTTGTTTTTGTTGATACGAAAATAATTGCAATACAAAAGCAGGTACTTGTCTCAATGATGATGAGTGCCTCGTGGCAGGGCACATTTCGGCCATGAACTGGTAATGATTAATTTAGTGGACAATTTTTGGTAAAGGACAGTGTAACATGGTTCTAATAGTATACTCCATATTCGATCAAAAGGAAATGGGGCAAGATCAGATTCAGAGCAACCAGTTCAAGCCACATAGAAATGGAGAAAAACAGAAAAAACTAAACTATAATGGGTAGACCACTACTCAGCGCTGCCAAAAATGTTCAAAACCCGAAAACCGCATCGTACAAACCTAAAAACCGAAAGAAACGACCCATTGCAGAACCGTTTTTCGGTCTACCCAACCCGACCCTACCGGTTCTAGGGTCGGATATGATTTTCAACTCTATACCCACGGAACCGACCCGTATAACCAACCCGTGAAACCGACCCGTAAAACCGTAATATGTGTCCATATTTTGAAAAAACATATACATATACATATTTTATAATAGGCTCATGTATTTATAAATTTATATAAAAAACACATGTTAATAAAATGATTTTTATAATATTTGAGAACCATATACTATAAAATTAAACAATATACTCAACATCATTTTTTTTATAAATTTTGGTATGATATTTGGCAAACTTTGTTCGAAAAAAATAAACAGGTCAAAAGATCGTAATTTCTTTCAACATAATAACGTTATTTGTTATAATGTTTTATACTTGTCTTACTTTTCATTACTTGACACTCTTTTACACTTTTTCATACTTGTGTAGTTTTTTTTTTTACTTATTTTATACTTGGGTAGTTTTTTTTCCTCATATTTTTATATTTTTATCACTGATATTATGTCAATTTCTATTGTGATTCTATGTTTTGTGTGATATTTTAGTTCATACTATTTATTATTGATTTTTTTGGAAATCATTTTTTGGTATATATCCGCACCGAGAACCGTTAGACCCATTACATGGGTATGGGTTGGGTAAAACAAGCACACAAAATTATATAGACCCGACCCGACCCGTAAATGAAGATAGAACCGTTAAAACCGCTACTCGAATATCTAAAAACTATCGAGTCAAATCGAGTCAGGCCGGGTCAGGTATTGATAAAAAAATTGTTTTTATTCAAAATCATACTACAAAAGTAAATGAATAACACGAAAAAGAAATTTATAATCTTTGTAATCTGTATCAAAATTCTTTGCATCACAACTAAGTACTTCTAAAATTTCAATTCGAATGAAATTCGTATTGTAAGCCAAAAAAGAAAAAACCCCAGGTTGGTAGACTATTATTTTCAATGGTCTTAAAATCATGTACCTGTTTTCAGTAGGAAAAAAAAGGGAAGAAGCCAACTTAGCTACAGCCAAAGCCATTGCGAAGCCCCATCGCTGTGGACAAAGACTTCACAAAGCTGTCGCTGCAAAATCAGTCGCTAAATAGGTTATACAGCAAAAAGTATCCAACGCTATTCCCGTTGCTGTTCTTCTCTTTTTTGGTTTTGTTTCTCTCGACCGGCCCTTGTGATTCCGATTCGATATAGGTTTCGTTTTTCATTTCAGTAGTTCAGCCAGTTTTTCAAACACATCTACAGTTTTTTTTTTACCAGATCATGTTGCAATAGGCATCCCTGTTCAGAACTGGACCAAATTCTATATAGATGAATCATTGGTTTTATCGGTTCACTTAGAAATAAATCCGACAAAGGAGTGAAACTTGAAAACTCATTCAACCATGGAAACGAATAAAAGTATAAATAAACCTTTGTCCTTTGAAGTTTCTGATTACTTTCTTGTCTGTGTGCGCATTGTTATCGATTACTGTTGTTGATTAATGAGTTTGGTTGTTAGAAGATATTTTTCTACTGGAATGGTAGACGTATTATTAGAGTAAGATTAATGAGTTTTGTTGGGAAGATTTGATAAATATTTGCAGTCTTGGAAATTTTCCAAGGCCTCAACGAATAGGCAATTAGAGGGCATAACTATTAAGTACACTAGTAAGAGCCTTTCATAACATAGAAAATTATCAAACGACAAACACACTCAATATTATTGCAATAACTCTACAAACATGAGTATCTCATCAGAAAGGAAAGTAAAGAAATTTCAGGCAAGAATAAAAGCTCTAATTATGAAGAAAATGACTAGCATGCTTTGGAATAGAAAATTGCTTCACCTGCAATTGAAAGGAACTTGCGCAGCCTAGCTTCATCATTATTTCTTGTTCAAGCGATAAGCTATTGGTTTACACTTGTCACTTAATGCAATTGTTTTGTCCCACTAAATTTATCTAAATACTACACAACATGCATTATTGCAAATACAATTATCAGATACATAACAACCTTTATGGCATATTAACTTTATCCCCTTCAACTACCATAAATTTTGCTATGTACACAGCCTTAAGTAAACAAAAGGTGTACAACCTGTAAGAAATTAGAGAACACCACCAGCTCTGATCATTTGCTGCGTTTTCTATGATGTTCATGTTATTACAAAATACTGCAAATCCGCAGATCTCATCATATCTATCATACAATTTGATTCTTATAAGTGATCCCAGAGTATTTTTTTCTTTCGAAATTACTGCAACTCCTTTTCAATTGTCTACTGGAATTAAGCTTGATCAAAATGCCATTTGTATTTTATGTATTTTACAGAACAATTTGCAAAACTGTATCAACTTGTCATTTGCACAAGAAACAAAAGCTGGTTCTGTGGAAAGTGCTCAATCCAACGTGGCTATGCATGAATGCAATATGATTTGAGGGCAATCTGGCAACTATTTCTGCTGTTAGTGCAACCCATACAGTAATCCGTAATGAAAGAAATATAGCAAGTTTATGTGAATTTATACAAAATGAAGAAAAAATTCAAAAGTTTTCAGTAGTATTACATCTCCTAACTAGCAGAGTACTAATTATTACTAGTATACATTAAACACTGCTCTGACTTCTGAGTATTCAATCAACCCACATAATCATGACGATGATAAATATGCTATGTAGTGCTTCGCAATACATAGCTGGCATCAGAACTGTGTATGAGAAGCACCTAGATACTGCTTGACAGTCGTCTTGTACCAACTTCCCGAAGTTTTACTAAAGAATGTTTTTCACAAGATAGAACAAATCTAGCAGAAAAATTAGAGAACACTCCCAATCTCAGAATTTAAATGCAAAATCCCTCCATTTAGCATTTGACATGAATACCACTGTGGCAAACAATGTTACTTTATTTATCAAACCTACCAACTGTTATGTTTAGTACATCACGCTATTTAAGTTCACAATTCATAAAATAATTTCAACTGAAAATTACGACTACTTCTGTACTAATCCTTCTATTACTATGATGTACCAAGCACCAGTCAACACAACATCGAATATTAGTACAAGTGTACAACAACACTACCGTCTAAACTTGTTAGCATCCATAAATTCTGATAGGCTGGTGTTCTAACTGTTCAATTACCTGTAAATGCTATCTAACTTGAAAAATTTATTAGGTTGGTCTAATATTTTTCAAATTTATGTAGTGCTTGAATTGTGATGCTTTTTTGTTTACTTTGATGATCTAATTGTTAGAAGATGATAGGTTGGTGAACAAAATCGATGTTTGGCTCAGATAAGGATATTGATAGCTACCACTTTCACAGACTTTTTAAGCAAGTGCAAAAGTAGCTATTTTGTTTTGGATAAATGTAAGATGGAAACATAATATAGCCTATTCTTGGTTGTCTGGTTAGGGTCTACGACCAGAAAACTTTGTTGTAAGGTTATTTAACAGAAAAGGGGTCCATGTAATGATATAAATATACCTTTGAGAAGCCTCTGGATTACCTTGTGCACCGAATATAGTTCGACCACAGCTGGGAGTGACTTCATCACGTATACAAATAATACTGTCTTTTGAGGCTGTTACATACATATGGCCAGTTGCAGCGGATCTCACCAGCATAACCAAATCATCAAAATTCACTGGCATATCCGTTCACACGTCCCTGGAAATGTGTAACTGTTTTGTTTGAATCTATACAATGACAAAACAGAAGATGAAAAATTAAATGACTGGAAGAACTTAGACACCTATTTGATGGCTGCATTAGTACCAAGCTCCTGTACATTTGGTGAAAGGAAACATTGAAAGGTTCTGGCATTGTACAGGTGTGCAATGGGGAGATCAGAAAATTTCAGAAAGTTTATTTTTGAAGGCACTCAAGGGAAATTTAGAGATCTGATCGATGAAGCACGGGAAATTTCGAAAACGCCGACGTATCGCGTACCGGTACTTCTGGGTAGGTAGTATAAATTAATTCATATATATTGTAAGATATACATCCGATATGTTGCATGCATGCCCATATATAACAATGTAATATTTGAGATTGTTTTGGGATATTTTCTAGATTCTCTTTTTGTTTAATTCGGAGGTTGTATAAAAGTACACTAACTATCCGTATCCGTAGAATTAAAGTTTCCAAATTAGCGTGTTCCCGTGGTATCGTAAGTACTGCGAACCCATAGAAGTACTTCATAAGGTCTGATGCATTGTGAGTGAAACATAATCCTGAGAAAGTAGGAGTATTATTTATCACAGACGAAGACTAACATACAAAGAATGAGTAGACTTACTTCTTAGTATTCAGATAGTACAAATGTAGGGCATACATATGTATTAAGCATAATATTATGGCGTTCAGCTCAACTATAATCTCACTATGTGTACTCGTAGCCTCCGTGTCTGTACCCAACATTTTTTATTCTTAGGTGCAGAGAACTCAATAAATTTAGTTCAGAAGTTGATATTCTAAATTTAAGGGATGCTCAACTAGCGGAACATTTACGTGGTACTTTTAAACCATAATTTAGAGAAAATAATGATCTGCCAAAATGAAATATCCAGAAGGGTGAAAACACAAAGATCTTACATTGAATAAATTCTGTGACAACAGGATTTGCAAAGAGTCAATAAGATAGCATAAATGTTAAAATCAAAACATTGACAGATGTATTTTTTTTTTCTGGAAACACGATAACAATGCAAAGTAGAATAATTTTTTCTGGAAAATAATATACAGATTATAGAAACTTTAGTACAAGGATACAATGTGCATAACAATTTACGGAAAATCATTTGCCTACAAAGACAAAAAGACACTTTTAAGGTCATATTTGTAAGGTAGCAATTCACTACTAGAAAAGTTATCATTCTTAATTGTCTGACCTTTAGCTCCAGTTGCTAATCCAGTGCTGTGAGGATGGAAATCTGAGTCATTGACTGACTGAAACATAAATCGACAACACACTAGATTATGATTTCATTAAATAAACACATCATACACACCGATATCACAAAATCAAAATTGATTACCTTAAGAAAAGAGTAATTAAGTTGTAGAAGACAAATACAGATATACAGTAGTGACCAAACAGAGGAATGGAGTATTTTACACTTCATCTTTCCATCCTAGGATGAAATGGATATTAAAACTATAGATGGGAGACTCAACATGAGTTTAGCTCACAAAGTTCTGTAACCAGCAATGGCTTTTCGAAAAAGTAAAGAAGTGGAAGGAAAGCATAATTTAACAGGCGAAAAAATATTTCAACCTGGAAAATGTTTGAACCCTAACAATTAGGCAAATGAAGAAATGATCTCTGTTTGTGGGTAACTGAAAGGCTGGTAAAATACAAAGATAAATAGTTACTAAAGATTGACAGTTAATGGGAACATATGTAAATGGTCACAAAATGAGTGCATGACGGGCGAATAGTACCATCTTTCTACTCTAACAGCACTTGATTGAATTTTGATATCAGCAATTTAATTATGTAATAGTAAACAGAGTGTCAACTTGGGATTATGCTTCTTTTTAGTTGTTAGCTCAAAGCAGAAATTATATTACCAACTCTCCCAGATTTTTCTGGTCAAAATGTAACATAAGCAGTTAAGCACAGGGAAAAAATCTTCCTAGGCTATCGATTAGTATCCTCTACCATATCTCAAAGAGCTTAAATGATGTATCAGCACTGCGTATTGCTAGAAAAGTTCCATCACAGCCAAATCATTCACATCTAGCCACATTCTGGAAAGTATAAGTTTGATAAGAAAACAGATAAAGTTGCATAGGGGAAGAAACAACAACCTCTAACACTAAGCAAACAGATTACGTTCCGAAATATGTCAACACTAGTGCTTTGTCATGCTTTCTATGACCCTAATTTAGATCGGGAATAACACTGTAATATAGAACAGAACCGGTTGTTAATTATAGTCACAGAATCATATACATTCTAATTAGAGAAACTAAAGCGCAAACATACAAAAACATACAATTATCACGAACTAAAGAGCATGATAGTAGGAGAGAACCAATTAATAATAAAGAACGCAAAGACAAGCCCAGTGTGCATGAAAGCTGAGAAATAGGAAAGCACTCCAGTTATGTTAAGGCTAAAGAAAAAGCTCTTCGAGAGTCAACCTAAAAGTTGAGAACAATTTCTAGGCCAATTTACACTTACGTACGTGGTCTTGAAAGTTCCAAAGAAGCTAATATATTCAGTGTGGTTTTGATAAATTTACAGATGCTAAAGATTTTTTACATGGAACGCGAGTAATGACTTGCTTGGTTGCAGCTTTTTAGAAAAACAAGCTGTACTTTTGAGTTCCAGGAGGTTTATTCAGTTTAAGGATTCTATCTTTTCCAGGCAAAAATAAAAAAAAGTTCACTTTAAAGATGGACAAAATTCAGTCTAGCTTTAAGCAAAAACGAATGGCGTCGAAGCTAAAAAGCTACAACCAAATAATGCCTAAGTACCCATGATTGTAAATTTGTAATGAATAGGAAACACGTAATCAATCATTAAACAATTGAAGCTTAATTCAAAAGAGGATTGGGAAACGAATAAAAATATTTAATAAATATATATAAATAAACACCAAAGAGAAAAGCATTGCCTAATTCAAAACATGCAAATGAAGACAAAGCAACCGCACTTGTGACCTGCCTAAAAATACATACTGAAATGAAAAATCTCTAGTTTCTTAGAGCATTCACATGAGTTCATTTATAATGATAATCTATTTTACATCACGAAACTTTTACAGTTATATAATTATATTGAACCTAAATAGATACTCAATTGTGATGTGCCCGGGCCCGTTGCACGTCTTGGGTGTACTGTGAGGGAAGGATGAAAAGAACACCCATCGGGGAGTGAAATAGAACATGAATCTTTTACTTCGTTGAGCTTCAAAGCATTCTCGCCATTTCACTCACCATTACTATGGGAATCACTTTTGCATCTTATACCTCCAGGAATAGGAAAAAAATGACAAAGGATCCAAAAAATTGAAAAATTGGATCTACGTCCAACGGATCACACAGACCAAGAAAAAGTTACGGCTAAGCGGTCGGGCAACCTCAAGTTAGTAGGACATATTATACTATTAATCTGTCTTTACGTTCCAAAATTGATACTCAACCCTCTACCTGCACTATCAGATGAATTTTTGTGTATGCAAATGTGCCATGCACATGGGAAGTATGGACCAGATTCTGAATTATATTGTGACGTTGATGACGGACCTTAAAAATTAGGTCCAGTGCGGGAGTCTCACTTTCTGGCTAGGAGCCAATGATAGAATTCCTTTCTAGAGCTTGGCCCGTGCTTCTCGTTAATGTTGCGTAACATGCGCACAAATAGCTAAGATCAATGGCTACTTGGTGGTTTGATCACCATTCAACCTCCTCCGCCTTACGGAGTAGTGAGCAAGTATGAACCTCTAGGGTTTGAGATAAAAATATAAATATGAATTGAATGTAAGTAGGGTTTAATAATACTTGATAATCAAGTGTATGTCTGAGTTTGTATGGATTCAGATGATCTTTCCCATTGATTTTGAACTCCTTATATAGGTGGAGGAGACGATCTAGTGCGTATCTTTCTTGATGGATATGATCTTGCCAATCACATTTTCTGCATATCTTCACGTATCACTAATGTCATGCTGAGATACATTCAGTTATACCTCCGGTATCTTTTCCACCGTCTTGATTAGTCCGATGGGTTAATGATATTGCTCATCGTCAGCGAGGGGAGCCCTTCTAGGGTCCATAACTCTTCGTATAAGCCTCAAGAGCGTTCATATGCCTTCTTGCTCCCTTGGATAGTCGAATATCCTTTAGCGAGGAGGCCCTGACGTGGGCTCCTCGCCTGTAGTTTAGTCTACTGATTGACATACCTTCCTTTATGCTCAAGAAATGTATCTTTAAGGGTTTGACCCTATCTCTATGGGATATATTCCGTGTAGATTTTGTGTCTTCTTTCCTTTGAGAAATATTTGATTGACGGCCCAATTTTATAAGTATCTTTTGGAGAATATCTTGTTGGTCAACCCCTCGACAGGGGGAGAGGGTCATAACCCTATCTGCTCCCCTCGCTAGGGCGATTAATTACCATTTACTTCTAGGTTAATTGCTAGGTCAGACCGCGTTTATTGCATTAAATGCGGAGTTCTAACCCTAAATTTTAATATCTATCAACAACTCTCCAATAGTGGGAGTGCGAGGATCAGACTCTCGCCGTTTTGAAGTCCTTGTTCTTTCTCTTGGAGCTCTTGCTTTATTCTTCTACTTGTGAGAATTTTCATCTTGTTCGTGTTCGAGGGGCCGAAGGCCACCATCAAGGCCTGTCATTCTTTATCCTCTCCTCGATCGCAAGGAAGGGCTGTCTTCCCTGGTTAATTCCTTTCTCACCACCCGTTGTCTCAAGTAGCAACATGAAATGAGTTAGTAGGAGAAGTGGTAAGGATTTTTTTTGCCATGTGTCGTGTTTAGACAGTTCTCTTTTACTAAAACGTGCGGCAACGCCCCAAATGAGTGCGCTAGTGGGTCTTTTCCACTTCTCCATTCTTGCACGAATGCTAAAAAGCGGGATAGTGTGCCTTCATCATTAGGGCCTTTATATACGTGAGTTCGTGCTGACTCCAAATGTATTCATAATTTTGTGTTTTGGGCAAATTTTCTTCATCTTCAATTCGGAGAAATTTTCTTTTTTTAGAGAGAGAGAGAGACTATTTTTTCAGAAAAAATAGAGCCCTCCTCCCATTAGTCTTCCTCTATATCAATCTCTTCCAGTGATCTAGAAACCCTAGTTGACAAGCTGACGGGAGACGTTGGGGGACCGGCCATTGCGGCGGTCCCTTTGTCCATTGTTGTGCCTAGGGTGGTGCCATGTGTCGTTTGCTCCTCTAGTGGATTTGCAGGTTGTGGTGGATCCGTATTTGATTCCTTCCTCTTCAAGTCGCAAGAGGCATTGTGTAGACTCGCTTTCTTACACCACACCCTCCAGTTCTATTGAGGTGATGAGGCATGAGCTGGCTTCGTGTCACGTTCGTCGGGGTTGTAGCTCCGCACATGTTGATCCCTCGACCCAAGATAGAGTCGAGAGGCCTCCCCTCGAGAGGGAAATTCCCCTACCGAAGGAGGAGACTTTTGATGTTGTTTTTGAGGAGTAGAATGCTTCTCAGGATGAGGCCATTCCCTCAGCGAGGAGTGCTCCCTGAGTGGTCCCCCTAATTGATCATTTGTAGACCCTTCCTTCGTGCACAGTCGAGGAGTTGGCTAGGGACCCCCGAACAGCATAAATTCTTCCTAATTCATGGGTAGGGAGACTTCCTGTTGTTGTGAATAGGCTCTGTCACCTTTCTGAGGTACGAATTTGGGTGCTTTCCTTATCTTTTATCTTATGAATTATTTTGCCTTCACATGACATATTCTCTTTTTTGGGCCCTTCCTCGGATGCCGAGAGACGAGAGTTCTTTGCCTCTTTTGAGTGGATGGAGGACATATGGAATGAAGGACTGAGTGAGTCTCTTACTGAGCTGGCTGGGCTTAAGGCGTCCATGGGGGAAGCCAAGGCTAAGGAATTGGCGAATAGGTCGGCCTTCCAAGAGAGGTTATAAAAGCTGGAGGTCGATGTCCTTATTCCAAAGGATGATCTCCCCGACCTCTTCCATGTGGTGAGGCAAGAGGAGCGATAGAGGATCGAATATCAAAACAAGGATGATAATGCACGTCTTCGCTAAGTGGGGGTGGGGAGGGTCAATGCTGCGACCCTGACGGCACATACTATAGCCCTTCAATCAGTAGAGATTCCTTTGGACGACTCTCGCTAGACACGCTTCATGTTCCCTTACGCCCTCCTCCTTCTCATAGCGAGATAGAGGGTGTACTGTCCACATTGCCTCCTCTCCCGGGATCCGAGGTGATATTCTCTCTGTCTTTTCCCTTTGTCCTTCTGTTTCTCTTCTTCCTTTATTGATTTTCTTTATGTTGTCCCAGGTTATCTCTAGGTATCAGATGGGTGAATCGTCGACGAGCGCTGCTTTGAGAAGCAAGTCCTAGAAGTTGTCCTCCTTTCGCATAGAGAGAGAGAGGTTGTTGGAGTCCCTTCGGGTGCACGATGCCGAGATAGAGGACATTTGATCTCCATGCTCGGGAGATGGAGGAGATTCATTTGAAGAATCAGGCTCTTGAGGCAGCCCTCTTTCTCTCGCAGACTTTTCAATCAGAGGGCCCCCCATTTTTGGCCCTTTCCCCGTTGGGGACCGATTAGTTTGCAAAATATGGTGTGACGATCGAACGGTATCAGAGGATATGTAATAGGCTCAGACTTGAAAATGGCGACCTCAAGGGAAAGGTGGAGTCACTCGAGGTTACCAATACAGATTTCATGGTGCATATAGACCGGGTCCTTGCTTGCACAGGGCTCTTCGAGGAACTAGAATGGGAACCTTTATCGGATGATGTTGTGATGGCAGATGTACCTGCTCGAGCCTCTCGCTGGCGTCTACCGCCACATGCCCCTCGATGGTGCTTGGTAGTTCCTCCCTCCTTAGCACCTTCCCCGCCCTGTCACGGAGTACCCCCACTCATTGAGTTTGGTTGGACGGCTAAAGAAAGAGAAGTACGACCTCCAGGTTGAGGTTCGCAACCATGATTCCCGGATTGCTAAGCTGGTGGAGAGAGAGGCTTCTCGGGGGTTGCTTATGGATGAGAGGGAGCCTCCCAAGGAGCACATTCTGTGCAATTCTCATAGGGTCACGTAGCTGAGGGGGTAGCTTATCTCCTTTGAGATGAATCATGACTGGATGTGTCGTCAGTTGGACGATGCCCCGAGCTCAATTGATGTCTTTCGAGTGTACTTCAAAGATTATTCTAATGTGAGGTCTCTAGATCATCAGATCTGTGATGCTGATGGGCATGGTCATTTGACGGAGGCTACAGAGCTTCAATCCTAAAGAAGGGTCGCGAAAGAGAAGCTTTCTGTTTCCAAGATGAACCTAGTTAGATGTTTTGGGCCTGCTGAGCCTGCGCATGTACTCGTTTTCTCTTTTTTATTTTTAGTTTTTTGGTTGTAATAGCAGACATCTTGTGTATAAATTTGGTTTCTGCTTTTCGCTTTTTCGTAAATTTTCTTGCATGTATTTTTATGCTCTCATTGCAGTTTCTTTTTATTACTCGCCTCTATCTATTTCTCCCCTCTGGTTGCAGGGGTGAACCAGCGACTTTTACCTGGTGAGGGTTGCTCATCGGGGTAGTTGATTGGTAAACAGTTATCTTGGCATCCGTAGTTAGCTCCCACGGTGTTCTCCTTTGATGCCATGTTTACGCAATTTTTTCTTATTCTTCACAGTTTTATCCCTTTCATCGAGAAACCCGTGTAGGCAGAAGTAGCATTTTTCTTCTCATATAATCCTCTTTATCTTGACGACCTGCGAGTTAACGCCTATAATTGCGGATGGAGCCCCCTGACAATGAGAGGGGCCCTTTCCTAACTTGGATCAACGCAAAACTTTAACCCTTGTATAGTTTCCGTGTACCTGGGCAGTAACCGGAGGGTTCCTAAGCGCCCTCCCCCGGAGCGCGGACTTCAATTATCCTTGATGCTCCTTCTTTTCATAAGTGGTTACGCGACGGAGCACAAGCTCCCCATCTTTGAATTTTCTGGTCCTTTTGATCTTTCCAACATATGCTATGTTAGTCTTTCTCTGGAATTCTTCCATGGTGAGGGCTGTTTTGATTCTCCCCACTTCAGCCATGGTCAACTCTTCCTCGATCCTTCAATCGTTCTCTTCCGATGTAACTAACGTGGTTCTTAGCATCAGGATTCTTACTTCCGTAGGGATCACCGCCTCTATCCCGTAGGCTAGGCTAAATGGTGTTTTTTTGGTGGTCTTTCTGGGTGTCGTTTGGTATGACCACATGATGGAGGGTAGCTCCTTAGGCCACCTTCCCTTTTTTGCTTGGAGCTTTTTCTTGATTCAGTCTTGGATGGTCCTATTGGATACTTCAACCTGGCCATTACTCTGAGGATGAACCGGAGTCGAGAAGTACTGTCTTATTCCATGTCTTTGGCAAAATTCCCTTACTCTTCGATCCCTGACTTGGGGCTATTGTCACCTATGAAGTAGTACAACACCCCAAACCTTGTTACTACATGTTCCCACATGAATTTCTTGACATCCGGTCCCATTATGTGTTTCAGGGGCACTACCTCTATCCACTTGGTGAAGTAATATGTGGCTACCAGCAGATATTCCACATGCTCCACCGCTCTCACGAGTTTTTCGACAATGTCCAGTCCCCACTTGGCGAAGGCCCAGGGGGATGTTACCGTCATCAGGTACTCTGCAGGTATCTTCGGGATAGGGTTGTAACATTGACACTTATCGCATTTCTTCGTATAGACTTCGGTGTTTCTTTGCATGTACGACCACCAATATTTTTGGGTGAGCGCTCTGTGAGCGAGGGTGGCATCATGCTGCATGACTTCCACATGACCCATCATGTAATTCCTCAAGGATGTCTTGTATCGATTTGGGGGGAATGAAACATAGGTAGGACCCCATATAGGACTTTTTGTACAAATTCCATTCGTCGAATAACCAAAATTCCAGGGCCCTCTTTCGGATGGTAATTTTCTTTGCTTTGTCATCGGGGAGTATCCCATCGTGGATGTACACATTAAGAGGGGTCATCCAAGATTCTGCATACATGGAAACTGTCAAGACTTGGACCATCTTTCTTTCTATAGTTGGCTCGGAGACCTCATCCATGGGTATCGTTCTCCCCTCTCGGGACTTCATCGAGGAGGCTAAGGTGGCCAAGGCATTTGTGTGTGTGTTCTCATTTATTAGGACTCGTACGAGCTTGAATTCATGGAACTCGGAGATAAGCTCAACGACCTTTTGTTGATACATGATCATCCTTTCATCTTTCTCTTGATAATCTCCAAAGACCTGGCTGACTACCAGCTGGGAGTCGGAATGGACAACGATATGCGTGCACCCAAGATCTTTAGCGAGGATCATTCTAGCGATAAGTGTCTTCTCCAGGGTGATCTTATCGCTTGAGACGATGATCATCCCTGCCCTGAACCCATCTCTGGTCAAGGATCCATCGATGAAGAGTTCCCATCTTGCTTTTGGCTCGTACACCACAACTCCTTCTAGCTTTCTCGTGAATTCCGCAATGAATTTGGTGAGGAAATGACCCTTGATAGCGGTCCTTGGTTTAAATTGTATGTCGTATCTACCGAGCTCTACTACCCAATTGGCCATTATGCCCGAGATCTCAGCCCTTCGAAACATTTCTCAAACAGGGTATGTGGTGTGCACCGTGAGTTGATGGGCTAGGAAATAGTGAGATAATTTTTTTGTAGACATCATCAGCGCCAGACCTAACTTCTCCATTGGAAGATATATATATTTATGGTTTGTAGTATGGTTGGATTTCGGACTAATCACAAATTATCTCCTGAAAAGTGATCCAAATACGATGCGATTATAAATCAAGCACCGTCTTTTGACCCGGGAATATCTCATCCGGTCAATGCCACAATGTCAAAATGCTCTTATCAATCAACGACAGACGAATGATAATATAGACAATCATGTCTCTGCATCTAAAAACTTTTATCAATCGACGAAAGGCGAATGATAAAGTAACTTTCAAATGCTTTAAAACCTGGTGAAACCACTTGAAAGACATCTCAACTCCTCAAGAATATGCTTTTGATCGTATGGAGGTTGTGTAAAGAAATCATGAGTTTTTTTCCAAATATCACTTGTTTTCTCGAATATCTTATTACTCAATAATGCACGACATGACCTATAGGAGTATAAGGCCTCATATTTGACAAATCAATTTGGTTTTACCAAATATTTTAATTTTGGAACAACATGTCAAAAATCGTTGTCACTTAGGATTTTTTAGGCAAATAGTTGATGAAATTATGTGGTACATTGTTACCCAATATTTCTAGACAACCAACTACCCCACAAGTATTGCCTAAAGTTTCATAATTTAAAGTCGGTCACATTCACAAAGGAATTTGCTCAAAAATACTTTAAATTATTTTGAGAAATTTCATAAACAAGCAAACCATAATCCAAAAGTATGATCCAAATGGAATAATCATAACCCAAATGGAAAGAACATAATCCAGATGAGCTACACATCAGCTCAAGTATTTATAAAAATAATAAAGAAATGTATCAAACTGTATTTGAGCCACAAAAATAGGGGTATCAAGAGTTTCCTTTCAGTTAGCTTCAACTTTTTCACCCTTATGATAGTTTTCAACTATGTAAGGAGTAGTCTTGCATGACCTTTGTCATTTATAGCAGAGAATTTGCTCATTAGCTCTTGATTCAGGACGACGGGCCCAATTGTTCCTTCCGATGATTGTTTTGGAGTCACAAGTCTTCGGTTTGGTCTACTATCCAAACCTCGCTTGGCTAGACGAGCGTCAAGCTCGCGATAACTCATTTGTCATTGAGATGACTAACCTGGTATATGTTCTCAATCTGAAGACATTGTCCACAAAGAGTGTTAGAATCAAGAAAATACATTGTCATTGACCCAATAGGATGATTGATCACTCATCAAATGAGTCCATTTTCTCATCCAATAATAAATGGGTGATGTGATAAGGAACATTGTGTATTTATATTCACGATACTAGTTATGCAATAAGTTTTCCCATCTAGTAATTTTAATGAATGATCACTGTAATTTGTTAATTTCAGACAATTGTTCACCATAGATGTTATCAGGTTCGACATGTGGCGGCGGAATAAAATCAACGCCTTTGCCTTCATCTATCAAGTAACAACAACTACGTGTTTTACTCATCAAAGACTGCATCCAAAAATTTGGGCATCACATGTTCACACATCAGGGTGACTAACATGTGGTGACGAAATAACATTATCGTCTAAACAGTTATTTCACAAGTATGTTTTGCAATTTTCCTCATCATAGATGTTATCCAACATATGTTATGAGTTCTGAATTAGTTATCATATAAAACGACATGTTTATATGTCTTCATATGGTTTTTAAATGCACAAACTTTGTTTCGAAACAACAGGTTTGAAAAACACTACTTTTGCTTTTAAGGTGAATAAGTTCTCATTGATCGAACGACGGGCCGATACTGAGACACCAATTCGGTGAAAATACATCTATTTAGACACACTCGAGAAACTTATTATCTACTCAACTCATTTCGGTAGCTAGCCTACTCGAGAAAAATTCATAATTATTCCAACTTAAATGTGAATATATATGGTTTCGCAAATTTCGTACCATTTAGATGATAGTAATAATATACATAGATGTTGCAATTGTGATAAACTAATTAGTACATATTAGAACAAGGTTTACACATATTAGCAATATCTAATCAATTTACATTCATGTGGGCTACGACAATCGATTTGTTTAGTTAACATGTGATTGTTACCAAGTAGCCAATTATTCACTTATCATGCATGTATATAAGTCAATGTATACCAAACAGTACATAAAATTAAACCCACATGCTGTTTGATAAACATGGAACAAACTAAGGGATTCCAGTTGTAAAATCAGTAAACTATATTGAGTTTCAGAGAAATTACAGTCATTCCTAATACTTGGGCGCGTTTCTAGTTACTCCCTATGTTCTAAACATAACAGATTTACATTTACAAATTTAATAGTAGTTACAGAATTAAGTCTTGTGTACGTTTGGTAACGGTTCAGTGATTTATTCTATTTACCAAAAGTATGGATATTCATGTATAACCAATTAACCTTAACCAATACGTAACGTCAGAAGCAAACAAATTGTTTTAACACACAATATTTGTAAATCTCATGTACTTCACATGTTTGCAAAAGTTAATCGAATATGTGTACCCACACACCAGGCCCATCTTAGTAACAAAACAAGATAAGTCGTTAACCTGGTGAATTTCATGTAGTATACAAATTTTATATATTATTGTTGCTAAGCATGAAGTTATTTTGATCTAAATCAAATATAACTTAGCAAATTAAACCAAGCAGATATACAATATCAATAGTCTACATAAGTTTGTAAATCCTAGCATACAAGTCATGGTGGATTTAATTATATGTACTATCTCTTGGTTATTAACGCATGTACAGGGGTACTCCAATCCTAGCGTGTGCCGATTATTTATACAAGTAATTAATTGTTCAAGAGTTAGGAGTTACTGATGAACAACAAACGGTTTATGTATGTTTCATGCGAGATTACACTAACCAACAAATTCATATAGCGAATTTAGACAAGATTATTAATAGGTTATTGCAATATTAGCCCATACTTACTACACATGTGAATATATGTCAGATGCTCAGTGTATGAATTACTAGCATAAAACTTGATTTGTCAACATATTATTACAATATCCGGGAACTTAGCATGCAATCAATGAAACTACTAATATATATTCTCCTTAAAACATCTATAATAGTGTTGTTATCTCTAATATGAACTAAAAATGTTAACTAACTGTCTCCCCATTAGTTGTGTTAAAGTGTGTGTTAACTTTATTGAGGTTAAAAATATTGTTAAAAATATTGTTAAAAATAACAATATTTTTAATTGTTATTACTTGATAACATGACAAAAAAGTCTAAATCACATCCACAATTTATTGCTATTTCTCAGGCATATATTTTCTATCTCTACCATACTGCTATTTATTTTTTCACATCACCTATCCATAATACTATATTTTGAATAATTAATTTTTAATTAAAATAGATAACATTGTTAAAGTTAAAATTAATGTGGATGTTTAACTTAATATACTTATGTGTCATTTAATAGATTTTTAAATAATAATGTGTCACTAGTTAACAATAAAAAATTAACAAAACTATTGTGATACTCTGACCATATTCGTCTTACTCATTATAGTTTACACTTTACATTCGTTTTGCATGCAGGCCAATTCAATTTTTGATTGCTTTTAACCACACCTATATTAAATCATAACACACACGTTGCGTGTACAATACGTATATAAATATGATTTCGGATAAATGAATTTAAAAATTTTAAAAATAAAATAAAAAATGATGGAATGAATATAGTAAATTAATAATCGTAAATGAGTAATAGAAGTATGAGTGAGAATTAGTATATTTGTTTAGTTATTTATATATTTGAATTGCATTATGATATACGAGTAATTAGTAAATTAGAATAGAGATATTTTTGAAAAAAAATTGGCAAAAATTGACAGATTCATTTTTTTTGGTTTGAATTATATTAATAGTATAATGTGCGCAATAGTAGCAATATCAAACGCATACAGAGTTTGTAACATGTAATTATCTGCAGTGTATGGTTCATGACAAAAGCAGTACATTACGGCCAAAAAAAATTAAAAAAATTATGTATATTTCTCACGTTGTGAAGGTCGATAAAACAAATTTAGTCAAAACTTTCAAAAGAATTATACTCAATTTCCATGTTGATACCCTTATCTCCGAGTTTTGACCCAACCTCCAAGCGAGAAAATGGTTCAAATGCTCTAAATAAAGGAATATTTTTTTCGAGCAAAAATGTCGATAAGATGTTGTAAGCGAATTAGTTCAACGTAATTACGGTAAGACAAATGTAATAAGTAATGTGCAGAAAGAGCTGTAAGCTCTTGTATTCATATGAATGTATATGTACAATACAAAACACTCACCCATTTATATATTGTAGAGATTGAGACAAGTTATATCACACACATAATGATCATTAGTACATAAATTTCTAACTGCCACTAACCCATAAGTGAAAATCTAAAGTCTTGTAACATCCATATAGTAAATAATTTACAACAATTATTACTTATCATTTATCATAGAGACTTAGTCCTCGTTTGGTTGCGGGATTCTTAATCCCGAAATTACGAATCTTATGGAATTACAATGGTATTAGAAATGATTATAGTATTTCTAATCACGGAAACTAATCCCATTGGGTTGTTAATTTGTAAAAGGTGTAATCGGAATTTTTTTTTAAACTTACAATTTTACCGTTCCTCTCAACAAATGTAAGCAAAAATATACATATATTTAATATTATGTATATACATGTGTAAATAATAAATATATATGCATAATATATACATATTTATTATTTAATATATATACATATGCATATATTTATATATATATATATAAGCTACAAAAAAGTTTAGAAATAAATCGTTATTCCACCACAATTTTTTTTTAAATGGCTACAATTTTTTTGTACGCCTCCACATCATAAATTTGTCCATACGTATTTAGAAATAAGCAAAAAAAGTTTAGAAATAAATCATTATTCCACCGTATTTATATAAATTCTTACGATGGTTGGCCTTTCACGAAATGTATTAAAAGAACTGTCCGATTATCTTTCATATTATATGTATATTAGTATATATATGATTTTTTTAATGAGTATATATATGAATTAGTGTGTGTAATATGCATGCAAACATTTATATACGAAGTGACACAATCCCCAAATGGTTGCACCGAGTGTTTGGAATTAAATTTATAAATAGTCAAACCACTTTAATGCGGAGTGGTTGGAGACAGAATTGGCATTTTTCTGTCACGAAAATGGGACGGATAAGCGATGGAAACGCTTTAGAAACAGACGTGCTTAAATTAATTAAGTTTCTGGCACATTTTTTTTTATGGACAATGTTGATTTTTTTTTTTCAGATAACTATAATTTAAATAGCCGAATTAGCTAGAAAGAAATTAAACATCAAAACACAAATTATTTACATTAGATAAATTGTTTTGAATCCAAAAAAACATTAATATTAAATTATAAATGATACATTAAATCTCCTCGCTTCCATCACTTTCGATAATTATCGGAGACTCTTCGAAGTTGTCGTCAATCACTATTGGCAACTCATCTGGATCGATTGTTGCCGGGCGATGTGTCCATGCTTCCCAAATTTCACTATCCATCCAAATTTGTTTAAACTCCCTTTTCATTATTTTCGATACCCATCCCGGATATTTACTCTTGCATAGAGCAATAAACGCATTGTATACATCGTCGTTGACGTCAAAAGATCATGTGAAATAAACTTTTTTACAAATTTTTATTATTAAATTAGTATATATTATTTTGAAGAATATATATTATTAACACAAAATTTTAACAATGAAATTTACTTTCAATTGCTCAAAATAAAAAAAGTTCAAATCAATTGAAATGTTGTTCCAATTCCAACCATCTATTTCTTGACGCTTGCTAAATATTTTTGGAAGCCATAACTTGATAGACGGACAAATACTACAAAAAATAAAAATAATAATAATAAGTGATATAAAAAAACAACACAATTTATAATTATAAAAAAACACGCATAACATTCACTTTTCCCGCCATTGGAATTTTGATCAAACAGATTCGAATGCGCGAACTCATGATAAAAGTTTGGTTTATAAATTTTCAAGAATTTGAATAAGTAAAACTGTGGGGGTGGGGGATAATATATAGATTAATTAGTCACGAAAATATGACGGAATAGCTACAAAATACGATTATCAATGAGTCAACCGACGACATGTGAATCAAATCTATCGTTAAAGAGAGTGCCTGTTTGGCGACGGAAATGCTATGCCAAATATTTGACTATTCTACGGAAAATGATGGCCCACCATTTATTATTATTCGTCGCTATTTTATCGCAGAACCGAAACAAAAAAGTACTCGATTCAACGGTCAATGGGAAAAATTATTTGACTTTATTATTTATCGTTGTTTTGTCGCAAAAATAACACTAAAGTTAACGCCAATGTTTCTGTCGCTAATTGGTAGTTGTTCCGTCGTCAGGTCACGGACAGAATTTTCCGTCGCCGTTGTCGGCGTCTGTCAGTTTTCTTATAGTGATGGTTCTCCATTAGTGACCTGTATTCTTGCTAATGGTATTATTGTTAGAATGATATACTAAAAGGCATGATTTATTGTTGTTTTTAGTATTTATTTATTAACAATGAATGATTTATTTGAGAATAGTTTTGAGTAATATTGTACATGTTATTTATATGTACATGTGTCTTTATTCTGTATAGTAAGTGATTTGGTGTGTAGAGTACAGTTTACACACGGAAGATCAAATTACTGATTCTAACAGAATATATTTTATCGTTTACAAGTTTAGATGGAGTGGACAACCATCGGTATAGTTGTAGCACATAGTTTTAGTAGATCTGTCTTGACCACAGGGAACGGTTAAGTTCCGACTCTTTGTTCTAGTATATTTAAAGTATATTGAACATGATAAAGTGGTATTATTTTATGGTACTGATCATAATAAAATAATTATATCTAAGGAATTATTATGATTACTTATACTCTTAATCCCTAGATTATTTTCGATACACGTATTTATAATATATACTGCTTTGATTTGCAAATGATGAGATTTGTTGTGATCAACAAACCCATACGTTGGGCAGTGATATTATTTATATGGTGTGTGTCTATAATCGAAGGAATTCACGTCCCTTAACAAGGATTGATGATATACCCTCGAGAAGCTTATAAGTTTTGATTGTGTCAAATCTTGCAAGTGGATTTTATACCCCACACAACAAATAAGTTAAGTGGAAAGGCGAGGAAATAATATGCCGAGTAAAATAATTGTCAGTAATTTATTTACTCGGTGGATATCTGTGATCTTAACGTGAGGAGAAAATTAAGTATTTAATAATACGCTCTCAAATATTATTTGAGAAGGAATTAGAGTACAATTATATTCTCTAGTGCAAATGAATATAATTTACCGATAGAATATCATAAGATTGGTAAAGTATTAATTATATAATATTATATTAATCTTGTTAATAAGATTATATAATATTTATTAATTAAGTGCTAATCTAAGTAAGGTTAGAGTTATAGGTGAGGTAGAAATCTTTTCCTTCTTGTGCACTAAGTCCCTATTGTAGCCTATATATATTGTTCATATATTAAATCACTGACGATTTTATGTTTAACAAATATATTATATTCCTTAATACACTGCTTAACTTATTTGACGTATCGGATAATTAGTCCACCTAAAGGGTTTAATACTGTCTAAACTTATAAGCTCTTAATGGGGTATAATCAATCACATTAAATGGGACGTGAATTACTTCAATTAACAATAAACACCGTAATAAATAATATTGTCATTCAACTCATTGAGTTTATTGACTCATAAATGGTCTCACTGTTTTATGAATCAAAACAACAAATATTAAATATACATGTCATATTAATAATATTCGAATTAAGAAAATAAACATTTGTCACGATCATAAGACATTAATAATTCTTTATAGTAAGCACAAGCATCATAATCTTAATGCAGTACTGTTTAATACACACAAAGTGTATTGACACATGGAGCTGTAACTCAACCGTTCACTGTAGTCAAGACAGACTACTAAAATCAGGTGTCACAACTCTGATGGTGTGTCCAACTCCATCTAAAGTTATAAACATATAACTTATATTATATTAGAATCAATGATCTAATCTTCTGTGTGTAAACCGAACTCTACACACTACACAATCTACTAATAAAATATTAGACACTTGTTTAGCAAAACAAACTAAATAACCATAGCTCATTAAATACTCATAAAATTAAATAATTTTTATTAAATGAAATAATAATAAAAAAGAAAGCATGTATTTTAGTATATTGCCAATAGGTTACGGGTTTGACAACTCATGTTTCTCTTTTGGTTTTGTAAAGTCCATTCATTCAAGAAACTCTTTTGAAACTCAAACGCGCAGGAATTTAAGGATCAAACCCCAATTTCTTTCTCATATCATAGAGCTATTCGCAACTGAGTTCTTGACGCCTTGACTAAATGTGGCTTTTTAAATAAGGGACTTTGGTTTTTTTCGCCATCCAGATTTAGAATATAACTATGATTTGCACTAGTAAGACGAAAAAGCTTAGCTTCCAAGTTAAATATCTGATTTGAGTAAATTTTGAATTGATATACTTTATAAAAACTAATTAAGTATTAGTCACATTTTTCAAAACTATTTAAGTATTACTCTATTTCCCCTATCTAATCAATAAATAAAAAAATAGAAAATTTTCAAAAAATCAAAAAGGAAAAATAAAAATAAAATAAAAAACCTGAAAAGCTTAAAAGGCAAAACCCCGAAAAAACAAGAATAAAATTTGAAAAATAAAAAAAAATCCCAAAAAAATTTAAAATCAACAAAAAACCAAAAACGCAAAAAAAAAAAAAAACAGTCTGACTCTTTTGATGTCATTTTAAAAACAGTCTGGGTAATTTTAAAAAATGTCTAAGTAATTTTAAAAATAGTTTGGGTAATTTTAAAAACAGTATGAGTTGTTTTAAGTTATTTTAAAAACAATCTAAGTCGTTTTAAGTCATTATAAAAACAGTCTGAGTCATTTTACAAACATTTTAAGTCGTTTTAAATCATTTCAAAAAAGTATACGTCGTTTTCACTACAAGAAATGTGTCTGTTAGCCACAAAAAAATTTGTTGGTGTTTAACCTATTTCTGTTGTAAATTAAGATTAACAACAGTTTAGTAACAAAAACTGGTTTGTTAATATTTGTCTCGTTGCAGATTTCAACAACTAAATTAGCAACACATGATTATCCTTAGTAACATAAATGTAACATGGCTTTCTGTTGCTAAATCAGTAACACGTAATTGTAACATATATTTTATATTGCTACTTGGCTAGTTTTTTGAAGTTAAAGGCAACATGATTTGTAACATAAATGTTTTTGAAGCAAACCTATTACAATTTTTAACTATTAAACTACATGAAATATATTTATTTAATGCTTTTATTGTAGCAATTTCTATAATTATTGTATGCGTGAATTTAACAAAAAGTTACCAAAACATAAATAATCAGTAATTTAACAAACCATTTATAACTTATTAAGTGTAACATTTACAATTCAATTAACTAACAAAAGCACATAAACAAGGATTCAAATATACCATAACAAAATAGATCCAACTATCAACTAGGATAACTACCACGCGAATATTTCCGAACTTTTACATAACCACTTCTTCCCGAAACATATTACATGAACAAATCATCAAATTGTATGAAAGAGCTAGAACTCGTTGGCTTTGAAGTTTGCATTTACTAAAACAAGAAGATTCGTTGCACAACAAGAACCATGTCTATATGATCATCAATCGACAGATGAGGTTGGCTTCTTGTTTTATTTTGACTAACCTTCTTCAAATATGGACAAGTAATCATTGGATCACGAATGAGTTCTAACTTTGTTGTCTTGAATTGAACAGCGCCTGCAATTGAAACAATATCAAACTGAAAAACAGAATCACGAGCATTACAAATATCAACGCCTAACAAAACTAAGCTAATTAACAACAATGGAAATGGGATAAATACCAACTAATTGCATAAAACAATAAAGTACTACTGCAGTTTAATGAAACACTAATGTAACCGGAAAAAACTACTGCAATTTAATATATTATATGCTTTCTTAAGCCAAGTGACTTCATCTGTAAATCAATTGTGTTTGGTGTTGCCTATTTGGTACTATAAACAACATAGCCAGAAGGAGAAGTAAAAGAAGTGCAGTCGGTATGAAATTTTTGTGAATTTTGTAGACTTCTAGTTAAGATATGTGCACCTATACAATCTTATTTTTGTTTGGGTATCTATAGTAGAGAATTTTAAAAACGGCGTGAAATATTATGTATCAACACAAGTAGGGAAGACAATCTTTTTGGACAAGGGTTATGACCAACGACAAATGAAAAAAACATGTTAGTACTTGTGATGGGAGAAAATATGCTCAAAATATGCAGTTTGATTACTCTTCCTATAGCTAGAGAATAGTTTACTACTGAGAACACGTGACACCTACAAAAAAAAAATCCTTCTTGCAAGAATAAGAATGAAGTAGTAATCAACATTGCAGTTGCATATGGGATGAAACTTCCTTTACAAAACTTCAATATCAATTGACAAACCAGAAGTCAATTAAATATGTCACCAAACCCATAAAATATTTAGTGCAATTTAAAGATACTGAAATCCAAATAATTCAAACTTACTTCAGTGTATATCAGATTGATTTTTCCAAAGGAGAGAATAAGCTCTGCAACACCTGGATACATGTAGCTTTATCATAACCCAATATTGGTACGAGGAGCATCTGAAGTAGATCATCAGTAAATTATTGATTAGAGACTAATCTAGGACTTTTTTTAAAGTAGTTGTACAATGTAAGAAACTTAGAGTAGGGATGAACTTATAAAATAAACAAACTGAAATTCCACCTAAGATTGGAGATAAACAAAGCCATCTATTATCTCCTCACTCTTTTTCGTCACTCTGTATTTCGAGTTTTCTCTTTTCTCAATTCCGCGTCTTCGCCCAAATCAAACAGTGACAACAGTTTGCCACATTGACAAAAATTAATTGTGTGTCCATGTGATGCCCCACAAATCTGGCTAAAATACGAGTAAATTATAGAAACTACATTCAACCTACATATAATGATGAAGCATATACATCACGTAGTCAAGTGGTTTCATTTCCGCAAATGTGTACGTAACCGGGTTGCCACACCGTCAAATCTTGGTCTGAAAAGTTAACAGACAATACTAATAAAGTGACTACAGAAAGAAGAAACAAGAAAACTTAAAATCATAAGTATGTGTAGACCAACTGTTCTCTTTTGAACTTCTTTTATGTATTCAATGGTTTTCTTTTGTGGTGTTATATCCCAAATTCTTTTAACAGTAGGTTCAAGAATACCCTATTCGGTTGGTTCTATTCAATTTTATGAACGTCCTCACACAACAGAAGAATATGAATAATTATAAACAACCGCATATACAATAAGTACTTTCTTTTCGTTAACTAAGTACTACTAATTAGTGAAGAGTGGGAAGTAAATGGTGCAACAACGTATTATAAATAGATGTTGTCACTCTCATATAAGTATGTTCAATTCTAGTTATTTTGGTCTGTGTTTACATGGGAAAAAAATAATATCCGGGAGAAATAATTTATAAAGTCTAACATTTATTTTAAACTACTAACATGTCAGAATTTAAGATGTTCCAAAATATGAAAAAACATGTAATTCAGCAACTATATATAATAGAAGTATAGCTTATGTGTACCGAAAAAAAATATAATAATAGGTTCATGAAAATTGACCATGGAAAAGAATGGGTGGAGCCGAGCAACCCGGGCCAATCGTGGAACTGGGTAGTGGGAAGATCTTTAAAGTTACTAACCTTCCATAATGTAAAGGGGGAAAAGACAGACATGTACAAAACTGTGAGAAGAAGAAGAAAAAAGCAGTAAGAAGAGTGTATAGGAGTAATTTTTTATTTGATTAATTTAATTGAACATCTTCAAAGCACAAAGTGGAAATCCAAAACATAAATTGAACCTGTAAATTGTGAGCCTGAACAAATTTCATCGCACATCTGTTTGGACCCAAGACATGTTTTAATTTGAAATAACCACTAAACAATCTCCAAAGTGTAAACATTTTCTTGAGTAAAACTGGAACTAATATAAAGATATGGAGAATTAGAGGAGTATATATATATATAGACAGAGTCATTTATATAAATAAATATATATATATATTGAGAGGAGAGTATGGACAATCTCAGTAGAAGAAAAGTAGTAAAAAGACATGAGTGGCCGAAATTTTAGATTCAGGGCTTGTTTTTTTTATTTTGAGCGGAGAGAAGAGAATGAGATAAGTGTGTATTTTATTACAAGGCCTTTGGTTGCAGCACAAAATGGATGGGATAGGATTAAAAGAGTAGTGGGACCATATGTAACGTGTTTGTTTTGTATTTTTGTACATGTATTATTAGTCCCATATGCATTTCAAATCCCAACCTGAGCATCATTTGTAATACCTTCATTAGGTGGTATTACAAAAGAAGTGTAAACTCATTCTTATATAAAGACAAAAATATCTCGAGTACTTAAAATAGAAAAACACACATTCGATCCATATCTATTAAAGATAATATTTTTATGAAATTAATGAATAGTTAACATTCCAATGTTTTTTTTTACTGGGTTTACCTATATCTCCAATTCACAATTTTTTTTAATTAGTAAGTTTTTATTTTTTATTACGTGAGACTTAATTTATTTTTTTAAATAGTTATTTATGTATGAAGTATTGCTTTGTGTTTGATTTTTTCTTGCAAAACATTTATTGTTATTTATAATTACCAATTATAAGATTTTTTTCTTTTAATTCAAAAGAAAGTATAAATTATGCATGTTATAGTTTTCCCTGAATTTGTATTAGTTGTATATTTAGTTTATGGATGGGTAAAATCGTAATTTTAGTAATTAGTCCGGTTGCAATACGAATGTAAACAAACACTACTTCGGATTAGTCATCCGGACTAAAAATACCATCATCATTTGTATAACCTCCGACATTAATAGTCCCGGGACTACTAGTCCCGTAACCAAACAAGGCCTAAGTGTTGATAAGAAATAGGGGGAAAGAAAAGATACAAAACAAAAATGAAAGGGGGGAACTCAAAAATAAAGGGTGGAAATATCAAAATAAAGGGGGATATCTCGAAATAAAGGAGGGAAGGGAACGAGACGATATTTATCAAATTAAATTCAAATTTTTTAAAATAAGTCATAAATTTTCTTAAATTTATATGTATGGATATATATATATTTTCTTGAAAAAAATATTTCATATGAAAAAAAAGACAATCTATGAGCAGAGACGAGTTTAACGGTGATGATTTGAATCATTAGAATAGTTTAACGAGTCTGACTCGGATCATTAGAGTTTAACGAGCATGACTCGTATCATTAGAATCATTAGCGTTTAACAAGTGTAATGATCACGAGCCCAAACTTTTCAAATAAGTCATGAGTCGAGTTTGAACGAGTTTGAAAAAGTATTTTGGGTACATTTAGTGGAGGACCTAGAAGTCTTGCGCGTGATACATTCACCCTCATAGTACCAAAAATCCTACCAGTATATGTATACTTTACATACAGATTTAATGTATTAGCCTCCCGTCTTTTTTTTCTTCTTAATTCTAACACTCATATATATGAATCCTAGCGACGCTCATAAGTCCATCCGAATCAAGTTGCTCCTTTGTAGCCCTAATCGTGTTCATTGTTATTCGCCGAATTCGAGAAGCTTGCTATTAACATTGCTTCATCTTGATTTTTGGCTATATGGATCTGATAGCCTGATTTAGGGGTTTAGAGATTTATGTGGTTAGGGGTGTTCGTTTGGTTTACGTGGTCTTTGGATAAAATACAGACCAAACCACTTGGAAATGATTGGCGTGGTTCCATTTTATCTACACTAAAATAAAAGAACCAAACGAAACTCAAACATATCATTACTTCTAGGGATTAAAAACTTACAATTTACAACTCATAATGGACATAATCATGAGATAAAAGAAGTTATTGGAATGAATTGAAATACGCGAAAGGAAATTTACCGGTCTTTGGATAAAATACATACCAAATCACTTGAGAATAATTGGTTTGGTTCCATTTTATCTACACCAAAATAAAAGAACCAAACAAAAATTAAACAAAGCATTACTTCTAGCTAGGTGATTAAAAACTTACAAGTTACAACTCATAATGGACATAATCATGAGATAAAAGAAGTTATTGGAATGAATTGAAATACGCAAAAAGAAATTTATCAGGATTTTTTTACTAACTATCATCATATACTATTTTTTAGATATAAATATAAATATATAAATCTAAATATAATATATATATCATCATCATCTTTATAGCAACAAGAAACTTTTGCAAATTAGTGATAAATCCTCTTATTTTATGTTGTAAACAAAAATTATAACAACATATTTTTATCTAGCTAATTTTTATGGGGATATCGTGTTACTGATCTGATGGTAAATTTATTGTTGACTTTATTTGAAAAATTGTAAAACCTTTTTTGCAACATATTATAGTGATACTAAATTTAAATTGCTAAATAGTTGGTAATTCTGTTGCTAAATTGATCATACTGTTTATGTTGTTATTTTGATAGTATTATGTTACTAATTAGCAATAACAAATTTCTCCTTCTTTGCTTTTGTTGTTAACAGACAAATTTCTTGTAGTGTTTAAGTCATTTTAAAAATAGTTTGAGTTATTTTAACTAATTTTAAAAATAGTCTAAGTCATTTTTAAAAATAGTCTGAGTCGTTTTAAGTGATTTTAAAAATAGTTTGAGCCTTTTTAAACACAGTATGAGTCGTTTTAAGTCATTTTAAAACAATCCGAGCCGTTTTAAATCATTTTAAAACAGTCCGAGTCATTTTAAATCATTTTAAAACAGTATGAGTCGTTTTAAAAATAGTTTGAGTCGTTTTAAATTCTTTTAAAAACAGTTTTAATCATTTTAAGTCATATTAAAAACAATCTGAGTCGTTTTAAAAACAGACGGAGTCGTTTTAAGTCATTTTATAAACAATCCGAATCGTTTTAAATTATTTTAAAAACAGTCTGAGTCGTTTTAGGTCGTTTGGTAAATAGCTGGATAGTGTGAAGCAAACAACTAGATCAACTCTTTGTTGATAAAATCTTTTCATCGATAGCTCGATAAGTTTGTGGGCTTAAAGTCAATAATTGTTGATTGAATATATAAAAAAATTTGAGATCGGTACTACTTTAAGAAGATTTTTAGGTTTTAATACCACTAAACTTTTTTATTAGTATAAAATACCGATTCAAACATATTAATTGGAGTTTGATAGTACTAGCATAATTATATATATCCCTTAAAATCTGTTTTGTTCCATTATAGCACTACACTTTCTCTCTCTACAATAAAAAAAAATATCATCGCCACCACAATTTAAACGGAGCTCCGCTGCCGTTGCCGGAACTCCGACAATTCGCTGTCACGCTCTCTTTCTCATCACTGTCGCTGGAGCTACTGAGATTCTCTCACTCATCTCAATTGCTCCGCCCCTCTCTCTCTATATATATATGTATGTATATATATATATATATATATATGCATATATCCGATCTAGTAGCCTCTGATCTCCGATCTGACCCCCTCTCTTTCTATGTCTACTGAGTAATCTCTCCGATGGTGACAGTCCATTGGTGGTGAGGTTATGGTGAGACTGCTGAAAGTCATTTTTTTCATTCCCCAGGACCTGCATTTGCAAATTCAATAGTGTAATTATTTAATTACACTTTGACCCATAAGTTGTAAGAGTTTAATAAGTGAGCATCTAATGTTTAAAAACACATAATATTAAACACATACATACATTTTATTTCATAAGTTTGTCATTTTTGTATAAGAGTTTATATTAGAATGTTATTAATATATTAGACTATCGTAATATATTAGGTTGTCAAAAAATTTGTATTAGATTGTTAAATTTTTTATTTATATTGTTTATTACTTTATCAAAAAAATTATATTAGATTGTTTAAAAAATTGTATTAAATTATCAAAACAATTAATATATTGTCTAATAAATCTTATTATATAGTCAATTTTTTGTATTAAAAATTACCCAAAAACTTGAATTATATTGTAAAAAAAAATTGTATTAAATTGTCAACAAAAATTGTACTATCTCCGTTCCATATTACTTGTCTACTATAAATTTACGTGCATTTTGTTGTGCATTATTTATGTAACTAAAATGACAGAATAACACATTTGAAAAATGTTTTACATAGTCAAATTTAATTTGAGTGTATAAAAGTTTTTTGAAATTTTTTATTTTAGCAATTTTAGATACGTTTTTTTTTATCTCAAAATGCACGTATTACGATTGTGGACAAGTAAATTGGAACGGGTGGAGTATTAGATTGTAAAAAAAATTATATAAAATTGTCAAAAATGTTGTATTAGATTGTCATTTTTTTGTACTAAATTACCACAAAAATTGAATTATTTTGTTAAATTTTTTGTATTAGATTGTCAAAAAAATTGTATTAGATTGTCAAAAAATATATTAGATTGTCAAATATTTGTATTAGGTTGTCAAAAAAAATTATATTAAATTACCAAAAAAATGCTATTAGATTGTCAAAAAATTGTATTAGATTGTCATAAAAAATTTATTATATTTTCTATTAGATTGTTAAAAATTTGTATTAGATTGTCGAGAATTTACATTATATTTTTAAAAAAATTGTATTAGATTGTTAAAAAAAATATTATATTATCTGTACTTTTTATTAGATTGTCAATTTTTTATTTTAGCAATTTAGATATGCTTTTTTTATCTCAAAATACACGTGTTACGATTATGGACAAGTAAATTGGAATGGGTGGAGTATTAGATTGTAAAAAAAATTATATAAAATTACCAAAAATATTGTATTAGATTTTCATTTTTTTGTATTAAATTACGGCAAAAATAGAATTATATTGTTAAAAATTTTGTATTAGATTGTCAAAAAAAATTGGTTTTTTTTTGGATTTTTGTAAAAAATAAATTTTTGGATTTTGTAAGAATTTTTTATTTTTTTTCCAAATTTTTTATTGTTTTCCAAATTTTTTATTTTTTTTCCAAATTTTATAAATTTTCTGGATTTTTTATTTTTTTTCTGATATTTTTTATTTTTTTGAGTATTTTTTATTTTTCCAGATTTTTTATAAATTTTGTATTAGATTGTTAAAAAAATTAATTTTTTGTATTTTATTTTTGTAAAAAATTAATTATTGCGATTTATTAAGAATATTTTGGATTTTTTCAGAAATTTTTAATTTTTTTAGAATTTTTTTTAATTTTTTTCCAATATTTATTTATTTTTTTTCCATATTTTTAGTTTTTTTTTCCAGATTTTCTAATTTTTCAAGATTTTTATTTTTATTTTTTTCTGAATTTTTTATGAGTTTTTTTTTTTGTCAACGCCGGAGACCGATTAATGGTTTTGGTATTGGTTAAAGTTTTATTGGGCCAAATATGTTGAACTTATTATGTGTTTTAGAAAAGAGTAATAATTTGCAATAAATAGTTTGTAAATGGTATTAAATCTTAAATATGTAGTTTTAAATGGCATACAACACAAATTCACTTTGAATATACTTGGTTGTCATGGCCTTAATTAATAGATATTCTTACTTGGGTATATGTTATATTAAAGATAACATGCCCAAGTTGTTACTTTATTGAACACACAAAAGTTCCAAAAGTATGCCAACATATTCAACCCCCTTTCTAGGTTTTTCATAAGGTCCAACATATATTAAACAAGCTGAAATAAGTTGCAATTTCAACAGAAGCATACAACTGAAAACCTCGATTGCGAATAATAAGGATTCTGTCTTCAATACCAAATATGGATTGGTTTCATTATAAATTTATGTTGATATAAAAACAAAGATCCTATCAAAAGGAGATATCAAGTAATGAATATCGGTAGCTAATACAAGGTCAAAATACAAAGAATGAAGGAGCTAGATTGATTGGAATATATTTTAAACTTGGAAACAGTTCAAGGCTTGCTATGTAGTTAGTATGTATTCAGAATATTATTTCTATACGTATAGGAATACCTGCGAAATACTTTGAGAGCATATCACTAATAAGAAATCATTTGATTTGTAATGATAGTTGTAACTGGGAGATTTGATAAAGTACATAAAAAGAGACATAATTTCTCAAAGCCCGAATTGATACATATGTAAATTTATAGGACTAGAATACTCTTATTTTTCATTAAATAACATCTTTCAAAATACTCCTTCAAATTCTTCATAAATTACTCCGAATATTACCATATTTTGTATTTATTATATCTTCTCTCTCATATATTTCTTTATGACAAATTAAAAACACATATCTAATGGAGCATCATTCTCAATTTTTATTTAATTTAATATTTGTTATATATAATGTAGTATCTGTTGTGTGACATATTAGCTCGTTATAGATATATATATCTCTATATATATTTATAACGAGCTAATATATCACACAACACGTTATCAGCACGATACTCATTGTAGAGTATTTGGCTGGAGATTTTGGGTAAACTCATGGATATTGAGTAATAAAGGGAAAAAAAACGATGATGGTATTGTAGCGCCCCAAAATCCATAAAAACGGACATCGAGGCATGACCTTTTTAAATAAAAGGAAAGTGAAACCTGTTGGTACAAAATTAAAATTTTAAAAGAAAACACTTGCGAGCTAAAGGAACAATTAATCAATTAAATAAAATTGTTTGCCAAACGCGGCTACAAGACGAGATAAAATAAACGAATGTAAATTGTCCAAAGGCTACAACCTCAAAATATAATCTAAGTGAAAAGAAAGCGAAAGCCCTAAACCCATGATGTCGCATTGCAACAGCTCTTATCCAAACATGCCAACCTAAGTGGTACCTGAAAGACAAAATTGTAACGGTGAGTCCCACGCACATAAATAGACGGGACGGCACCATAAAATACCGTCACTCCATCCCATAAATGCAAGAACCCACAAACAACAACTACGATAAACAACATATAAAAAGAAATATAATAACATAGTACAACGAGATAAATTAAATAACTTCAACACACAACAATAGCATACATGGACCTCTCACGCCACCTACCCCAGTCCGTAAGGTATGTCATTCCCTATCCCTTCGGTCGTCTTCTGTCCCCGAAATTAGGGAGAGACAGAGACCATTGCTAACATAAAAATAGATTTATAGTGCGCACTTGGACCTCTCACGCCACTCGTCCCAGTCCGTAAGACGAGTCATTCCCTATCCCTTCGGCCATCTTATGTCTCCAGAATTAGGAAGAGACATAGACCATTGCTAACAATAAATTAAATATAATGCACACTGGGACCTCTCATGCCACTCGCCCCAGTCCGTAAGACGAGTCATTCCCTATCCCCTCGGCCATCTTCTGTCCCCGGAATTAGGGAGAGACAGAGACCATTGCCACTACAACTAAATCACAAGTCCTCGGCCAATAATATAAATCCACGCAAATATCATATTCTCATACGGCATCGGCCAATAATATAAATCCACACAAATATCACATTCTCATACGTCAATCAAACGTAATTCAACATAACCCATAATCATAGGTGCTAGATTCACAACTAGCCAAACAAGTCCAATTAACATAAAATCCTATTCGGGCATTTTAGCAAACACCTTATATGCGCAATCTAAAACTCATCTTTATTCAACAATATTTTACCCAATTCTACCAACAACTATAATAAGCATATACAACGCATAAAACACGTAAACCCATCAATATACTCATTAATCCGAAATTAATATATCGCAAGTCTCAACTTCTACAATTCTATTAATGGAATTAAAATTGCAACAAATAAAAACCCAATTAACAATCTAAGAACATAATTAAGATAAAAGGCAAAAACCCCCAATTTATAATAAACGCATGACATAATCCTAGCATACACCCTCGTCTAGTCATAATGAATAACCCCCGTTACCTTAGCGTGTAGAGGAGATGTTTCCGGTAAGAATCCGCTAACGTGGTTCTTCTTCTCCTTCCTAAGCTTTGGTTTCTCTCTTTTTCTCTCTTTTCTCTCTTGTTTTAGGTTTCTGTTTTGAAAAAGTGGGCTGAATTGAATAGATAAAAACTGTTTTGAGTAAGTTTGTGGAAGCGAACTATTTGGTCCCTAAAGTTCTAAAAGTTAACTCTTAATCCAAAAATATAGTTTTACTACTCAAAAATACAAATCTTTAGAAACAAATCTATTGGGTCCTTTTTATTAGTAAAATTAGTAACAGGTTTTTAAAATAAAGTTTTTCGGAAGAGTTTCGATTTTTGGTTAAAAATTAGTCGAGTGACCGGTTTTTGGTAAAATTTGAATAAAACGTTTTTGGATAAATTAATTCCTAATTAAAAACACTTATAAAAATACGGGATGTTACAGGTATACACTTGAATATTGGGTTATAAACTTACGGTCAAAACTTGGAAGTTTTTTTTGTTCGGTCGGTCTTCTCCAAAATACGAGGTGTACGGTATAATATTTACCCTTTTTTAAATTAAATAGAAACTATATGTGTACGGAGTAAAATAACATTGTTAAACTACATATAAATTGCTATAAGTGTACTGCATGATCACGTAATTATATTACTGTGTAAACAAACTACATGAATAAACCATAATACTCCTATATTTGCTAGCTGACATGTACTGTATGTGTTTGAGACTATATTTGATTAGTAGGTATATGGTGAATTGATGAAACCATACTACACACATATTAACTGTACAAAAGGTCATGCTATTGGTTAATTCTAGACTAATTCACGTGTTACTTGGCTATGTAATAACTTTGGCTATTTAGCTTAGATACTATGCTATGTTAATAAAAGTAATGCAACTGAAACATGTAGTATTGTTTTGTAATACGTTAAATATGTAGAACCAAATCTATTAATTGATAATTGATTAAATGGCACTAGTAAATAACATTGCATGTTAATTGAATTAATTTATGAATTGCCATGTTAATAATCACTGCCATGTTTATGATATGGTAATTTGCAAAATCATATATGTTCACATTTAAGTCGAAAAAATTATGAACATTCTCCAACTAGGCTCACCTATTTGGATACGATGTCTAGGAAAGGTATAGGCGGAAGTTGATATCCTAATGAGGTCGGGTTTTAAGTGGCATTCGTGCCCTCCACCCTCACCGTCTTTCCTGGTCATGTTCAACTAGAGCTACCGAAAGGGGTTGACTAAATAATAATTTCCCCGAGTGTGTTAATATGTGATGTATGTTTCGCCGAATTGGTGTCTCAGTATCGACCCGTCGTTCGATCAATGAGAACCAATTCATATTAAAAGCAAAACTATTTTCGAACCTGTCGCTTCGAAACAAAGTTTAGGCTTGTGCAAACCATAAACATATAAACCAGTCGTTTTATATGATAAGTAATCCATAACTCCCAACACATGTTGGATGCCATCTATGATGAAGAAATCGTAAAGCATACTTGCGAAATGAATGTTTAGGCGAGGAATTTTACGCCACCAGATGTTAGTCACCCTGATGTGTGAAAATATGATGCCCAATTTTGTTTGGATGCCATCTTTGATGAGTAAAACACGAGTTTGTTGTTACTCGCGAGATGAAAGATAAGGCATTGATGATATTCCGCCGCCACATTTGAGACGTGATGACGTCTATGGTGAACAAATGTCTGAAATTGACATATTGGAGAAATCCTTCACCAAAATACTATCTTGCAAATTGTATTCCACAAGCAGTATCGTGAATTTATATTCACAATGTTCCTTTATCGCCCATCTTTTATTGGATAAGAAAATTGCCCCGGTGAGTAGTTTTAATCATATTGGGTCAATGGCGAATTGTTTGCCTAATATTAATGCTCTTCGTGTACATTTTTTTCCACGAATCGAGAACCGAGACAAGTGTTATTTGTCTCAAACTGTTGCGATCTCGACGAATCGCCTAACCAAGCAACATTTTAGACAATCGTCAAAATCAAAGATATGTGGCTCCAAGACAGTTCTTGAAAGAAACAATATGGCCTGTTGTCTCAAAGCAAGAGATAATGCTCAATTAGCCAACTCTATGCTATAAAGACAAAGGTCATGCACAGTTACACCTTAAATAGTTCAAAACTATTATAAAGGTGGAAAAACCGATGCTAATGTGGTTAAAGCTAACTAAAAGGAAACTCTTGACACCCCCGATTTTGTGGCTCAAACGAGTTTGATACCTTTCTTTATTGATTTTGATAAATCATTGAGCCGATTTTCGCTCATCTGGATTATGTTTTTCTATTTGGATTATGTTTTTTTTCATTTGGACAATACTTTTGGATTATGGTTTGCCTGTGTACGAAATTTCTCGAAAAATTTAAAGTGTTTTGAGCAAATTCCTTTGACAAATGTGACCAAACTTTAAATTAT
>OY821742.1:25725287-25803976 GCA_963682055.1 Primula veris
GCTCAGCAGACTCTTCGATTTCGTTTAGCTCCGTACGCCGTCTTTGTCGCTGCTGCGATTCTGGATGCGGCGCACGCTCGTGGGATGTAACTGTCAACCCTCGACTCCAACTGTCGGTTGACTGATGACTAGGATGATGCTCGAACGGGACATCATCCTGAACGTAGCCCGACCCAGCAAAAGAAGCACGACGACCATGACCGCTTGAACTCGGACCCGGACCCTGATCTGTAGTCGGGGGTCGACCTCCACTGGTTCTTCTACCGCCGCTACTAGATTCGCCTTCCCCTCTGCCTCTTTCGTCGGGGCGCCGACAACTTGCCGACCTAGTGTAATTTCTTGGGTCGTAACGTAGGTCGTCATCACCATCGTCGTCGTCGTCGTCGTCATCGTCATCCTCCCCCTCCGACTGTTCATCAGCTGACCCATACGGATTCATACCCATTTCAGCGAACTCCTTACGTAGTAAGTCCACGTCCGTTTTAGATTTCAGCCGTTTGAACGATTTGAAACTGCGGCGCAACATCGCTTTCTGTAAAAAAAAACAATAAAAAACGATTTATTAGTATTGAAATATACATAAAAAGAAGTAACGATTTATTAGTAAAAAACGATTTAGTAGTTACCATTTTATTGAAGACACCCGTATTCTCCCGGAAACCGTGAGGGGGCGGGGCAAGTTCAGGTGGGTTTATGAAGATGCGGGTCCGCTCTCTATACCATTTCATGTAACCCGGTGACGTCCCCGTGCCATATTCGCCGTTAATAAGACGGGTGTGGCGGTCATTCCACACGACTATAAATTCTCCGGTTAGTAAAGGCCAGTCGTGTTTTTGCCCAATCCCATATCTTCTATCCTTGCCGTGACCCTGTCTTGGTTTCCAAATATACGTAGGGACCCGCTGCACAAAACCGAACTGCCTCATGAACCTGTCCGCGGGGTGGTACTCAATCTTCTCATTACAAATGAGAGGCACAGAACAATGCCACATATACCGGCCCCGCGTGCAGTATTCCGGATACTGATTAAGATCCCCGTAAGGTTGCCACACTATCTGTAATCATCAAATTAGAATATATAAACAATGGTTTAAAAATAGACGAGTAATAAATTCTGCGAAGATAAGACCAATGCAAACATATACAACATATAATACGTAAGTTACATATAATACGAAAATTATAATTTACCTGTTCAGGCGACATATTGTCAAACTGGTCACGTATGTGGACCACATTATGTCCGTAGACATATGGCGTAAGGTTAGTTTGCCGCCACATCTTCCATCTGTAATATACAAACAAAAACCGATAAACAATAAATATAACCGGCAGCTAAGTAAATGATAGATGACAAAATAATATAAAAAAGCAAATCCAATTCAAAAACTAAATAAATATCATACCTGTAACCGAGGGGGAACCTAGGCAAGCCCTCCGGTGGCTCGACATCTTCCGGCAGCTCTTCACACGGTCTAACCGGCAGTAGTCTGGTAATCGCCCACATATCCAGAAACATCACCGCCCCGCTTACTCCGGTTGTCTTACAACGTACCACTCTGCATAGATTAGCCTCTAACCATGCCAGAAGAGCTGATCCCCAACTATACTCAGCACATGTGTCAAAATCCTCCAGAAATGGCAGAGGCCAGAGTGGAATCTGATCACTGCTCTTATCCGAAAACACATGTGCAGCCAGTAATAATAGCATGGCAGCCCTAGACTGATATAGTAAACGCTCCTCACTAGGGTTGGGGGGTAATTCACCGAAGGTCTGTAACATCCAATCAAGTCTAACTGTCAGACAGTTTTGATCGACTTGATTGTCAGCCGGCCTAACACCCAACAAACTCTCCATCATAGCCAACCTGCTCGCCTTCGTGTCATTCCGCTCCGACCGGGTCACAGCAAGACCATCCACCCTCAGACCGAGCATAATCTCTACATCCTGTAAAGATATCCCCAACTCTCCCCCGACAAAATGGAACGTGTGCGACTCATCACGCCACCTATCAACTAAGGCTGTAATCAACCCTCGGTCTACGGTATAATTACCTATACTGTAAATACCGTAAAAACCAGCCCTAATGATATTATGAACTACCCTTTCAGGCGTCGGTATCTGCCAACTATAATTATAAACCCTAATCTTATTGGCATCTCCTCTACCCGCTTCTCTGCCAGCATCCCAAGTCTGATTAGAAATGTGACCGGTCTGTCGTAAAATACCCAACCTCCCTTTAATCTGTGGACCTGGGTCTGTCATCCTAACTATGATAACCAAATATAACTCAATTAATGATAACCAAAAAAATGATAACATAACCAATTAATGATAACCAAACAATGATAACTCAATGATAACCAAACAATGATAACCAAACAATGATAACTCAATTATAACCAATTAATGATAACAAAACAATGATAACCAAACACACATTTTTTCATAAACCAAACAATAATAATTTAATTTTTTAATCATAACCAAACACACATTTTTTCATAAACCAAACAATAATAATTTAATTTTTTAATCATAACCAAACACACATTTTTTCATAAACCAAACAATAATAATTTAATTTTTTAATCATAACCAAACACACATTTTTTCATAAACCAAACAATAATAATTTAATTTTTTAATCATAACCAAACACACATTTTTTCATAAACCAAACAATAATAATTTAATTTTTTAATCATAACCAAACACACATTTTTTCATAAACCAAACAATAATAATTTAATTTTTTAATCATAACCAAACACACATTTTTTCATAAACCAAACAATAATAATTTAATTTTTTAATCATAACCAAACACACATTTTTTCATAAACCAAACAATAATAATTTAATTTTTTAATCATAACCAAACACACATTTTTTCATAAACCAAACAATAATAATTTAATTTTTTAATCATAACCAAACACACATTTTTTCATAAACCAAACAATAATAATTTAATTTTTTAATCATAACCAAACACACATTTTTTCATAAACCAAACAATAATAATTTAATTTTTTAATCATAACCAAACACACATTTTTTCATAAACCAAACAATAATAATTCAATTTTTTAATCATAACCAAACACACATTTTTTCATAAACCAAACAATAATAATTCAATTTTTTAATCATAACCAAACACACATTTAATCATAACCAAACACATTTAATCATAAACCAAACAATAATAACTCAATTTTTTAATCATAACCAAACACATTATCAACAATTCAAATTAACAAAACAAAATAAAAAAACATGCAAAAATGGGCCAAATATCAACAATTAATAAAATTTCTATAATTAATATAAACAAACAACAAACAATTATATATAACTAAGTGAATTATGGTTTTGCATATTTTATATATTTTTTCCTATTTTACAAATTAAAATTACAAAAAATAAAAAAACATGCAAAAATGGGCCAAATATCAACAATTAATAAAATTTCTATAATTAATATAAACAAACAACAAACAATGATATATAGCTAAGTGAATTATGGATTTGCATATTTTATATATTTTTTCCTATTTTATAAATTTAAATTACACAAAATACATAATAAATTAGAGAATAAAAGATATACCCTTGAATTATGGATAAGTTTGATTGATGATTTGGGGTTTTTTGTTAATAAATTTGATAGTTAATGTGGTTGATTGATTTGGGTGATTTTTTGGGTTGAAAATTGGGGGTTTTTGAGAGAAAGAGAGAGAGTGTAGAATAAAATTTTATTTTTTTTAAAAAAAACGAAAGTTTCTGTTTTTTCCAGGGACTGACTGTGTAATTTCGCGCAGGGACTGACTGTGTAATTTTAAAAGGCAGGGACTGACTGTGTAATTTTTTCAAAAATTACAGAGACCGTAGATATAATCTACGGTCTGGATCAATCAACACAAACCGTAGATTTAATCTACGGTCTGTGTTGATTGATCCAGACCGTAGATTATATCTACGGTCTCTGCGTAAATTGAGAATTTTTGTAGTGTAACTAGTGCACCTCCATTGAAACTGAGTTTTGACTTGGATAAACACACATTTTTGTATTTCTCCAATTGTTTTATAATTAAAAACCTATAAATAAAATATATTTAAAATTAGATTTTATTTAGTTGAATTGTAATATCAAAATTAAATAAATATTTTTTATAGTTAAGATTAAATTGAGAATAAGTACCCAACTGTTTGACTGGAAATTCCTTGTAAAATCGGGATAATCATTATCATTTTATTGAAATCCAGATAATCCTAAATCTTCACCTTATGATTGGAAATTGTGCATTATAATAATATTTAAATATATAAATAATTAGTGAATTTTGCATTGATATATTGAATTTGAGATGCTAATGAATAACGTTACACCAACATTATATAGTATAAAAAATTTCAGAAACATTATTTGAAAACTAATAGGAGAAGTGCTTTTTAGAAATATTGATGTGAAATCCGATAAGAGAACATACTTTTCAGAAACATTGTTGAGTAAAAACAAATAGAAAACAGTGAATAAAAAAATTAATTGCGTGTACATGGACGCCAATTGGAGAAGCACAAAAAGGTGTATTTCCCGAATTGAAAACTCACTTTCAATGAGAATTTCCAATTTTAAAACTCACTTTTACTGTGAGTTTTCGTATTTGTAAGATCAAAATCAGTCTTCTTTTAGCAATTGTCTTTCTGAAAAGCTAATTTTTCTTAGATTTGGAGGAACTTCATCCAAAAAAATGGTTGATTTTGTTAATGAAACAGGTTTCTTATGATGTTCCTCAAATTTTGAATCAAATTTCCTCTCCTTTACTTTTTCATTTTTCTTTCACGTGTATGTATATTAAATAAAAAAATAGAGGATAAAAACTAATAAAAAACAAAAATGAAAATGAAAGAAGTTTATAGGGATGCAAGCTGAACTATTGGTTAATTTAATTGATTCTTGTCATTATGATTAAATTCTTTAATGAATAAGATTTTATTGATGCTTGGACGGGATCTTTATTGTGATCTAGAAGGTTATAATTTTAGGCTTTTTAAATGGCAACATAAATTTTACTTTCTTGCTGAATCTCCTATTGCTGCAGTGTGGTTTATAATTCATTTTCTTCCTTTGAATTACCGTTATAAATATTTTCTCAGAATAATCTGTCGGGCTATTGGGAAATTTTTGAACACTGATTTGTTTACCATTAGTCATGCTAGACCTACTTTTGCTAGGGTTTGTTTAGAAGCGGATGTTTCTCGTACTTTCCCTAATAAAATCTGGATAGCTGAATATTTGAATTATGGTTTTTGGCAAGATTTTATTTTGTAATCTTTTTATCCAAATTACAATATTTGTTTGCATAATGTCTATAATAGCTCTACTTGTGGTACAATGTCTCATAAGGTGTCTCAGACTACTGTTGTTAAGAAAGATCATACTGATTTAAAGCAAATCTTTCAAGAAAATACATTTGTTTGTTAATAAATGGATGCCCAAGAATAATAAACCTAAAGGAAATGATGTGTTTGCATTTCAACTCTTTAGTTTTACTAACCACTAGAAAACATACTCACAAAATGTTTCATAACAATGAAGACTAAAAAAATTTGGTGACCTAAAAATCAGTGCTATGATTATATTAAATATATTGTTTCTGATAATTCTTGTAGATATGAATGATAATTATGATGAAGTTGTTGTATGTTCAGATATTGTGTCTTTTAACAACCCTTTTGATTGGTGTAAAGTTGCAAAATCTTTCTTCTCCTCTATTAATATTCTAGGGCGATAATACTCCTACTGCTACTAGCATAAATAAAATAGAGAATCATTTTGATGATGTTACTTCTCTGAAGAACTCTTTTAATATTTTGACTAATTTAGATGAGGATATAATTTCTACTAAAAAACTTCCTATTATTGAATGTTTCTATATGGTAGAAGAGGAGGAAGAAGATTTTGATAATAACTTAGATAATTCTTATCTTGGCTTTTATAGCATGGTTAAAAGTGACAAGACGTCTGTTAAAAAACAGATTAAGAGTAGGAAGACATTTCACCCTACAGGTACAATTACCAGGAGGGGGTACTATTCTATCTCATCAATGAATAATTTTCTTACTTCTAGGGGAGTGTCTAATACGGCTTCCTTAGCACAACTTAATAAATATGTCACACACTATAGGATCGATTTAGTTGCTCTTTTAGAACCTATGGTTATAGTTGATAAATCCGGCCCTATCGCTAAAAAGCTTAACATGGATTGTATTATTTGTAATGTAGAGAATGGGGTAAAATCTGGATTTTTCATAAGAACAATGTCATTGTTAATATCTTATCTTCTACTGAACAATCTCTTACTATTCATATTGTTATTAATGATAAAATGTGTGGCTTTCCTTTATTTATGCTAAATGTGTAACGAGTTTCGTAATGGTATATCGTATGACTTATTCGGAGAATGGGTGTGAATGATAATTAGCTTCAAAGTTTGGATCTTCAATGAGGAGGAAAACTTAATGCTGGAAAATAAGAAGAGGGGAAAACCTTGTAGGTTTATCTCACATTGGAGAATGAAAAGTTAATTTTCCAATATATATATATATAAGCGCGTGCTCGCTCGGGCCTCGGGTCACGGGCCACGGGCTTGGGCTTGGGCTTGGGATTTGAGATTTGGGGAATGTCTCGAAACTGTCTTGGGTGGGTTTTATTTCAAACCTGAAAATGGAGTAATTCCTAAATTTTCCAGCAAGTTGCAACGCTTGCATTCAATGAGAATAAATTGTAGATTGAGTGCTGCAGTTTCAGAAATTGAATGAACGGATTCTGGGGGTATATTTCAAAGAATTAAATGGATCATTTTGGCTGCGGTTTCTGAAAATCCTATAAAAGTAAGCCCACCCCCACTCATTTCAACAGCAGCAAACACACACACAACACGGTAGACTGTGTGTTCATAGGATATGCACACAATAGTAGTGTTTATCGTTTTCTCAAGCACAAATCGAATAATCCCGAAGTGCACGTAGATACGATCATCGAAGCTCGAGAAGCTTCTTTCTTCGAGAATATCTTTCCCCGCAAGTCTTCCAGAACTGTAGAGACAGAGGAGTCAAACAGTGAGAAAAATATGGGGGCAAGTGAACTGATGGAGGAAGAAGAAGAAGAGTCTCGACGAAGTAAAAGGGCGAGGAAGGAAACTTTCTTCGGTCCACATTTTGTAACCCTCATGATAGAAGGCGAACCGGCGACATTCAAACAAGCGATGTCATCCTCGGGAAGCCCAATATTGGGAGGAAGCGATCAATAATGAGGTTGAATCGATATTACAGAATCACACTTGGGAACTAGTGGATCTTTCACCCGGGTGTAAGCCACTAGGCCACAAGTGAATCTTCAAGAGGAATAGAAAGATCGATGAAACGATCGAAAAATACAAGGCGAGTCTTGTAGTGAAAGGTTTTAGACAAACCGAAAGTGTCGACTATTTCGACACGTATGCTCCTGTCTCCAGAAAAACGTCTATCCGGATTGTCATTGCCCTCACCGCACTGTTCAATATGGAAATACACCAGATGGATGTGAAAACGGTGTTCTTGAATCGAGAATTGGAAGAGTAAATTTACATGGAACAACCCGAATGGTTTGTGGTTTCAGGTAAAGAATACAAGGGGTGTAAACTTGTAAAGTCCTTATATGGACTTAAACAAGCACCTAAACAATGACACGAGAAATTTGATAGAGTGATGCTATCAAACGGATACGTATCAACGAGTGTGACAAATGCGTCTATGTAAAAGGGAATGAAAAGTATTACGTGGTCGTCTGGCTTTACGTATATGACATGATTATAATAGGGAGTATTGATAACATCAACTCCACTAAGAAAATGTTGTCACAAAAGATCTAGATGAAAGATTTGGGTGTCGCTGATATAATACTTGGTATAAAAATTACCAAGACATCAGACGGATATGCGCTATCTCAAACTTATTATGTCAAGCAGATGCTTGATAAATTTGATAAAAATAGTAGGGCTACATCCAGAACTCCGATAGAGATTTCAACCAACCTAAAGAAGAACTTTGGGGAGAGTGTGAGACAATTGGAATATTCTTGGATAATAGGCAGTCTTATGTACGTCATGAACTGCACTAGACCGGACATAGCCAACTCAGTGAGTAGACTAAGTATGTATACCAGTAATCCCAATGAGGAGCACTGGAAAGCCATCATGAGACTTCTCAGATACATGAGATTTACTCCCGACCGAGGGTTGCATTATACTAGACATCCAGCGGTGCTGGAAGGGTATTCTGATGCAAACTGGATCTCGGATTCCAATAGTACAAGGTCCATGAATGGATATGTGTTCATACTTGGAGGAGTAGCTGTTTCATGGAGATCATCCAAGCAGACCTGCATAGCTAGATCAACTATGAAATCTGAGTTCATAGCTTTGGATCTAGCGACAGAAGAGGCTAACTGGCTGAGAAGCTTTCTGGAAGGAATTCCAATGTGGCCAAAACCTGTTCCAGCAATAAGCATGCACTGTGATAGTCAGTCAGCTATTGGACGTGCTCAGGATCATATGTATAATGGAAAGTACTGACACATTCGTCGGAGACATAAGTCCGTAAGAGAATTGTTAGCTAACGGTGTAGTATCCCTAGATTTTGTGATATCTAAGGATAATATTGTGGATCCATTAACAAAAGGCTTGACTCAGGTAGTAGTTGAAGTTTCATCGAGGGGAATGGGGTTGAAGCCCATCAAATTGGAAACCTCCTCAGAGGCTACCCAACCCGAACTGGATTCTCCAGTATCATGTTCAATGTGAAAACCGAACTGTGAGGGTGACCGAACAAATCACTCGGGAACTTAGATTCGTAAGCCATTTCTATGATGAAAGAGTGATAGACCTAGACCATTTAAAGGGTGAGCATGAGGCTCTTAATGAAAACAAGGATCTCAAAGGTCAAGAGGGGTGAGTCAGGACACCCTTAACTTGAAATCACCAATGACGAGTGTGTATGGCCGATACTATGTGATGAGTCATGGGCTAAATAACTAGAGCACTCGGTTGAATTTTTCCAAGGCAGTACATAAGCAAATATGGACAACAATTAAAGGGCCTAGAGTTCAATGTGTGGGTATTACCCTGGTATGCACAAAGGCTAAAGAGTTCAAGGCTTTAAGCCTACCCAATAATAGTATATCAAAATTTACATCATTTTGGCAGGTTCAAGGCGCACGCTACCTGTCCTTATCTAGTGAAGTCTTGCGGTTCTCTCGTATGCATTTAGGGGCATTTTTTAGTTTCAGCCAATTGCATTCATGTGGGGGATTGTTGGAAAACATGTTTTAAATATGGGTGTTCGGAATGGTCACGGGACCAACTTTGAGTCGGAATTCCATGAGACAACTCTTAGTTTTTGACAACGTACTCAAAGTATTTGAGTAGCTCGTGTGATGAGCTTCGTAACAGTATATCGCATGAACTATTCAGAGAATGAGTGTGAATGATAATTAGTTTCAAAATTTGACTCTCGAATGAGGAGGAAAACTTAATGCTGGAAAATAAGAAGTAAGAGGGGAAAACCTTGAAGGGTTATCCCACATTAGAGAATGAAGAGTTAATTTTCCAATATATATACAAGCATAACTCATGTAATTATTAAACTATTATGTCCACATACACATGTGTGTATGAATGTGTACCACACACGCGTACGCTCGCTCGGATCACGGGTGTGGGAGCGGGCACGAGCACGGATGCGGATGCGGACGCAGATGCGGGCTTGAGCTTGGGCCTTGGGATTTGAGATTTGGAATTTTGGGAATGTCTCGGATCTTGTATCTTGTGTTTTGTGTCTTGTGTCTTGTGTCTTGTTCCTAAAGTTTCCAGCAAGTTCCAACGCATGCATTCAATGAGAATAATTTACATATTAAGTGCTGCAGTTTCAGAAATTGAATTGGAGGATTCTGAAGGTGTAACATAATTAAATGGACCATTATGGCTGCGGTTTCTGAAAAGCCTATAAAAGGCAGTCCACACCCACTCATTTCAACATTAGCAAACACACACACAACATAGCATCATATTAGAGAGAGAATCGCACCACCAACAGCTCGACCTGTGGTTCGGTGCCGTTTCCATTCGAGCCACTCAGTGACAGACGTTGTACCTTGGGAACAAAGTCCCTAAAACCAGAAACATTAAGATGGTTCGGGAAATATTGTTTAAGGGAAACTGCTTGCAGTTATCTCGTATTTTTATTTCTTTCATTTCAGTACTGTTTAATTTTTGTTTCTACATTTCTGTAATTTAAATTTCCAGTACTGCTTATCTTTCTGTATTTAATTACCAGTCTTTACGTTTTAGTAATTTACTTTATGTAATATACATTTCTATAATTTCATTTCAAGTACTCTATTTCCGGTTATTTACAGAAACAGTTCAGCAATTTAGTAATTATACTATTCTGTCTGGCAGTTTCTTTTAATTGCCAAACAGTCCAGTAGTTTAGTAATCATACTATTCTGTCTGACAGTTTCGTACAATTATTATTCAGTCCAGCAGTTTAATAATTTATATTAAATCTGTATGTAATTTAATTCTTGCAATTTAAGTTCTGTATGAGTCATGAATTTGTAATAGAGTCATATTCTTTTTCAAGTGAAATAAAATTGTTATTTCCGTTTCAGTTCTTTTTGTTTATATTATTGCTTTTTGATACAGGAAAAACCAAAAAAAAAAAAATTGGTTCTGTTATTCTTGAAAGATTAGATAGGGCTCTTTGTAATGCTTGTTGTATTCATTCTTTTGCACATTCTACTTTGTCTCATTTAGAAAGATCTGTCTCTGATCATGCTCCTCTTTTATATTCTTTTAATAGTTTTAAAACTCCTAGATCTTCTATGTTTAAATTTCAAAGAATGTGGACCTTACATGATGATTATGATGATGCTTTAGTTTTTGATAACTGGAATAGAACCTGCCATCTTCATGGTTTGGATAGATTTATTTTTAAAATAAAAAGACTAAAATATGCTCTTAAAAGCTGGAATTTTGATGTTTTTGGTAATGTTTTTAGTAAATTAGCCATGGAGGATTCATCTTTTAGTAAAGCTGGATTTTATTCCTTCTTTAATCACAAAAGAAGATAATGATTTTCTTGTAGCTATACCCACCTTAGAGGAGCTAAAACTTGTATGTTATGCATAGGTATGAGCATCTATATCTAACTATTTATTAATGGGTATGTAAAAAATATAAATTTATAAAATTTTCAGATTAAATTCATATGTTTTATAAAATTTGGGACTGAAATAGAATTTAAACTTAACTTCCGTCCAATTAAATTGACGAAGTTCCCCAATTTAGGAAAATATATATATTTCAGTACCTCAATTATTAATGTTATAAGTTTCGTCCCCATTTTGCTAATGTATAGTAGTTGGAGTCATTAAATCTACTTTTTGCACTTTAAATTTAAGTGTAAATAAGTAATATGTTTGTAAAATGGTCTCGTGCTGACTTTTCCGTACACTGCTAACTTTTTCGTCCATTTGAATTGTCTTTTTGTACAAAAAAATAACGAATACTAAACTTGAGTATAGTAAAAAGAAGAGTTTATATTTCAGGATAGTTAACGAAAACGCTATCATACTTCAGCCTAGTCAAGTATAATAAACCTGTCCAATTTATATTAATGAAGTTTGTTTGCCAAAAAAAAACTTTGCAACGTGTTATAGTTTATTTTAAAACTCAATTACAAAATATAATAATTATTTCAATCACGGGTCACTTAAATTGGATAACATGTACTCTCTCCGTTCCCAATTAATTGTCCAAAACGAAACTACGTGTAATTTTGACCGACCAATAGCTTCTACCAAAATTGTCGAAATGAAAATTTTCAAAAGTTAATCATATAGTTCAAACATTAAATTATATAATTTAGTTTTAAAATTTTTTATTTCGACAATTTTTATATATGCTATAATCCAATCAAAATTATATATAATTTTGTAAATGATAATTAATTGGGAACAGAGGGACCAAAAGTTATCACAGAAATAGAAAAATAAGAAAGAAAACTTCTTCTCATCATCTCTCTTTCCTGTTTTTCACTGTAACATGCCCAAATTCTCCACCCACTACTACTTTTTTCCAATCCAAAAACAATTTTACAAGCAAAAACTATAGCAAGTTAGTAACCCATATATCTTGAAAACTTATGTTTTAAATATTTTAATTGTATAATTTAAGGGCTTCTAAAAACTAAGGCCTCCCTCTGGAACCGGCTCCGTCTAGTTGTTAATCTCTACACAAATTAAATTCTGAAAATAATATTACAACTAAAATCTAAGGTTACAATTAGGCTGCGATTATGTTATTTTTGTTGTGTGACATATTAACTCACTTATATATGTATATAGATATAGAGAGAGAATATAGAGAGACAACAGACGATGTGTTTATTCATTAATATAAGTGTACAGACATACATCAAGAGACCCTCTAACCCTCTTTATATAATAGAGGTTAGAGTTACATATGCTAGAAAAGCCCAAGATAGGCCCAATAGAGTAAGGCCCAAGATGGCCAGTAATATCCTACAACACTCCTCCTTTGGACGTCTTGATTTCTTCGTATTCATGGTATCGATCTGAGTCGAGTTCATTTGCAGTACTAAACACATAAAAACCTTAGGGCTTGAAAACTCAATGTGGGAAAAAACCGGTACCTAGGAGAAACTGTGTAGCCGAATGATATAGGCCGAAATTCCATATAATTAACTAACCACAAAACAGTGTGTCTCATCAAAACCTTGCTAGAGCAAACCCAGACAGAGCAAAACCAATGGGAAAATCTTTGATCAAACGAAAAAGAGTGCAACAGTGGTAGTAGTAGGGGATCAACCACAAAACAGGTGCCTCATCAAAACCTTGTTAGAGTAAACCTAGTGGGAAAAACCTCTAGTCGAAGGACAAAAGAGTACACAGTGGTAATAAGTATACAACATGATACTCTCCCTAATTTCGGCAATCTTAAATGAGATATGATGGGAACGTGTCTCGCTAAAAACCTTGCCAAGGAAAACTCAATGAGATAAACCTTGGTGTAAGGAAAAAAAGAGTACACGAGCATGCGACTAGATGCTCCCCTCACTTGCACACGACAGAGTGCGACGATTTTGATTAAGTAGTAATTAGTGTAATAAACATTCACATGGATGCTCTCCCTTACTTGCACACGACTGGGTGCAAGGATTTCATATTTCCAGAAATAGTACGAGCATTCGACTGGATGCTTCATTTACTTGCACACAACTGGATGAAAGAAAATCTAACGTGGAATAGAACGAACATTCAACTGGATGCTCTTATACTTCATATGTGAAGATTTATTTCGGCGAGAAATGCTAAATAGCATAATCTAGTCATGTCTCTCTTGATCGATAACAACAAGTTGTCCTAAAATAAGATAAGTGTTTTATCTGGATCGTGAGACAGAGCATATGTAATTCAAATATGGGTAATACTATTTCGAAGTCATATACACTTTCTAGTCATCTCATAGAGCACGAGTAGATCAGAATGATTCGTTTGGAGTCATTCTAAGACCTTCAAGATATCCCTTTATTCCTAATGGTAAAGACAGACCATGTTAGGAATATCCCTTATGCGGGTCTGATAAGTAATCGGTATCGGTATAACCGAAAAAGGGTTGCGTTAATTCGAGTACCTAAGGGGGTAGGTACACTCAATGACGCAAAATGGGATAAGACAAGCCCTCATCCACAGTTACCTTAAGGTAATGGGAAAATGTCTTTTATGCCATTTCGATGGCAGCGTGTTAGCGCAATGATGTGTCGAGTTATACCATTCACACCAGACGAGATGTTCGTCCTAGTATATTAGACCAAGTACAATGATGCGCTTATGTACTTAGATATGAACATAATGGTTTAATATCTCTTTATCGTCTCACCAGGGACGGACCAGATCTATATCAATGTCTAGTGATTGAACGATCAGGGGAGAATCTGACGACTTAACGTCATGATGACTAAAAATATCATAACACCTTATGGGTGTAGTCTGAATCATGGACTTAAATTCAATCTTTACTGGACTCGATCATTAGGCTGAGTCAATATCATATCTTCCCAAGATTCTTCATCTCGAAGGCAAATCCACAAGTGGATGGCGTAATAAAACAGGCAAGGGCATAATATTTGTTCAAATATCCCAAGCTGATCAAGTACTCACTTAGGCGGGTATACCATATCCGCTCGGATTATATTAATCCATATAGTGAACATCTCAGTCAATTGAGATCGTGCTCCATGGTCAGAAACTACTTGATTTAAGCACATGAGGTCACACAGGGAGCTTCATCTATATCTCTTTGTCTAAATCCCCATAGAGATAAAACCGTGACCACAATCACATTTGCTGCATAATTAGTTTTCCGGAAACTACTAAACTGATAAAGTAGTGGACCGTTATAACGTCCATTACGAGGAAATAAACCACCTCATAATCAATTCCAAAGTGTGAGAGAAGTTTTGCGCTACTAGGCGAGCATTCTACAATCTCATTATTCTCATCACTTTTCCTTACAAATAACCAAATAAACGAACTCGTTTAACATTGGTGGTGTTGGAGCTACAGGTCCGAACACACTTTCGCTAAGGAGTCTACTTGAATTGCAAGTTTCCATTAGGCCAATATATTCTATGTTGACTTCATGCAACGGTACATGGTTCCCTATCATAATTTGCTCATATTATCAGTCGTCGCCGAATATATGAACAATTAATCAAGATATCATGATCGACAAATATTATCTAAGATATCATGATCGACAAATATTTCAAGATACTCAGGATGAGGATGAATTTAACATCTCCCTTATCCTTTATAATTTCGTATGACAAACGAATTTTATTTCACCTCTCCAGGGGCTGAACGAATTAAGAACCGGTCAAATTCCTCGTATCTTAGGAAGGATGACAGACTGACGGCCGACGGCAGCGTCCTTTGCTTGGCGGGTTTGCCCAAAGCAACGTGTTATGACAGGAATACGGCATCCGACAAGGACGTCTATCCTTCCAAGCATTTTGCAATAGGTATAAATGATTTCGTGACATCTTATAAAGTCATTAAATGGGTATGACATTTAGTTAGACTTGGGGGAGTCTATGCACTTACTTATCACTAAGTGCAGTTTTTGGGTCAAGCTAATACTGAGTGGGTTATGGCACGTTACTTCACGTCGTTCCTTATCAACGGTAACGTGCAAATCTCCCCCAACGACGAGGAGAACAGTTTTAGCGTTGTCGACTTATGTGGTAAAAAGATCGCTTGCCAAGGTTACTCTATCAAATGATAGGCAGCGGATTCATAATCGACTTATGTCCCCTTTAGAGATACATATTTTGAATGCTATAGCGGCTCAATCAAAATATTAATTAAGCACTCCAAACACACGTTAATATGAGACTTCTGGCTCATAACCAGTAACGAGCTAGTACGTATATGGTGTTTGAGTGTCTATGGGCCTCATAACGGACCAATGCAGCAAAATAGCATAACCCCACACGGAAATATAAATTTTGGTGTGCAAGACCAAAAAATGCGTGCAATCAATTGCAGTCGCATCATCAAACTTTCCGTGAGTCCATTTGTGTCTGAATATAATCGATATGATGTTCAATTTCAATTTCCAAACTCAAGTAATTCAAATCGAAATTTTGATTTTTACTCTTCGGCATTATCAAGTCGACTAGACTTTTTAGAATAATCCGGATCATGAGCCATCAACTTAATGATAGGGCTAAAAGTATAGAAAATGCTGCATTTCTGTGGACAACAATAATCATGTGACCATATTGTCGATGCATCAACCATAACCATAAATTTTTAATGGTCTGTCTTATGGTTGGATAAGTCCACAACAACTCCTTCAATTCTTTACAAGAATTCTACGAGTCCATTTTGTGATCTTTACACATACTAGTCTTTCAAAGTGAGCATTAGTGGCATGAATTTCGGATTAATCACGAAATATATTTTTAGAGAGAATCCAAATGCGATACTATCATAAATCAAGCATCGTCCTTTGACCCAGGAATATCTCATCCGGTCAATGCTATACAATATCCAAAATGCTCTTATCAATCGACGACAGGCGAATGATAGTACAAACAATCATGTTTTAGCGTCTAAATCATTTATCATTTCAACGACATGTGAAATGATAAGGTAACTTTAAATGCTTTAAAGAATGTGGTAGCAACCACTTGAAAGACATTTCAACTCCTCTTAAATACGTTTTCGGTCCTATTGAATGGAGGCTATGTAAAGAAATTTTAATTCTTTCATGAGCTATTACCAGATAACACTGGTTTTCTTGATTTGATAACTCAACAAGGTACGACAGGACCTACAGGAGTATAAAGCCTCATATTTGATAAATCAATTTGGTTTTACCAAAGATTTTGATTTGGAACGACAGGTCCAGAATCGTTGTCAATGAGTACTCTTTTAGGTAAGTAGTTGGTGAAATTATGTGGTATACTGTTACCCACTATTTCCAGAAAAATCAACTACCCCACAAGAATTGCCTAAATTTTCATAATTTAAAGTTTGGTCACATTTGTCAAAGGAATTTGCTCAAAACACTTTAAATTATTTCGAGAAATTTCGTAAACAGGCAAACCATAATCCAAAAGTATGTCCAAATGGAAAAATCATAATCCAAATGGAAAAACATAATCCAAATGAGCGAAAAATCGGCTCAATAATTTATCAAAATCAATAAAAAAAGGTACTAAACTCATTTGAGCCACAATACCGAGGGTCTCTAAAGTTTAATTTCAATTAGCTTTAACCATATTATCATCGGCTTTTCCACCTTTATTATAGTTTTGAACTATTTAAGGAGTAGTCAAGAATGTCATCGGTCATTTATAGCAGAGATTGGCTCCTTGAGCATTGTCTCTTGCTTTGGGACGACTGGCCCAATTGTTCCTTTCAAAACTGCATAGGTGCTACATATCTTCGGTTCGAACAATTGTCTAAACCTCTATTGGCTAAGCGATTCGTCGGGATCGTGACAGTTCAAGACAAATAACACTTGTCTCGGTTCTCAATTCGTGGAAAAAAATGTACACGAAGAGCATTAATATCAGGCAAACATTTCGCCATTGACCCAATAGGATTAAAACTGCTCATCGGGGCATTTTCTCATCAACATACCGATGCGCGATAAAGGAATATGGTGAATATAAATTCACGATACTGCTTATGGAATATAATTTCCAAGATAATATTTTGGTGAAGGACCGCTCCAATATGTCAATTTCAGACATTTGTTCACCATAGACGTCATCACGTCTCAAATGTGACGGCGGAATAAATCGACGCCTTAGCCTTCATCTTATGAGTAACAACAAACTCGTGTTTTACTCATTAAAGATGGCATCCAAAAAATTTGGGCATCACATGCTCACACATCAGGGTGACTAACATGTGGTGGCGTAAAATACCTCGCCTAAACATTCATTTCGCAAGTATGCTTTGCGATTTCCTCATCAAGATGACATCCAACATGTGTTGGTAGTTCTGAATTATTTATCATATAAAACAACTTGTTTATATGTTTATGTTTTGCACAAGCACAAACTTTTTTTTGAAATGACAGGTTCGAATACTAGTTTTGCTTCTCATATGAATTGGTCTCATTGATGAAACGACGGGTCAATACTGAAACACCAATTCGGTGAAACATACATCACTATATAAACACACTCGGAGAAATTATTATTTAGTCAACCCCTTTCGGTATCTCTACTTGAACACGACCAGGAAAGACGGTGAGGGTGGAGGGCACGAATGACACTTAAAACCCGACCTCATTCGGATATCGACTTCCACCTATATCTTTCTTAGACATCATATTCAAATAGGTGAGCCTAGTTGGGGAAGTTTCATAAGTTTTTCAACTTAAATGTGAAAATATGTGATTTCGCAAATTTACATATCTTATACATAAACGCAATAATAATATTACATGGCAGTGATTATTAACATGAAAATTCATAAATTAATTCAATTAACATGTAATGTTATTTACTATCCAATTAATCAATTATCATATATGTATTTATGTAGATATGGACCGAATTTTATACATATGTGAACACATATACTGTTTTAAATGTAACATACATACTACATGGATCACTACTGTAATTATAGTAAATTATATTCAATTTACAGAGTTATTATAGTTTTAGTTCATATTACTACAGGTAAACATTCACTTTTTTACATATGCTAGACTCGTTATTATTAAAAATAACGGTATCATATGAACAAACCAATCTAATAGTAAGTGGTACACTGTAGAATATATGTTGGTTTTAAAAAAAAAACATGCTTTCGGTTGACATATTGTTGTAGAATAGTACACTACTTTATCATGCAGTGATAATTTATACAACACACCTAAATATATAACGTGATCACAGTATCATCTAGGTTATTCAAAAACCATCACAAACCGCAAGCAGTATAATTTATTAGGTGTTAAATAACATACTAATGGACACACACATCCAAACATTCAATCGTAACAAACATTGATTCCCACTCTTATAGTTTTTTTAATGATTAATAAGTTTATCACTATTAACTATCAACCTGCGTCTACATTATCATATATAAAAAAATAATTATGTACATTTCACACGGTATTTTGATGAAAATCGATAGAGCAATAACCCAATAAAATCCGGATACATCTAAAGGTTTATATTGTATATACCAGATTCATAGATTTTAGTCAAATATCCAAGCGTATACTCTAGCCTTCGCAAGTATCGTGCTGATAACATGTTGTGTGACATATTAGCTCACTTATATCATTATATTATAATAAGTCAACACAAGTCAAATGAGACTGCCCAATTTAGCCATTTTTTTTTCAAAAATACCCTATATTTTTTTTATTAATTATAATAATATCATACTCACATAAAAAAAAAATATAAAAACTAATAACTAATAACACTATTTATCATTTTTTAACAACCAAACATTCTTTTAAATCTTATCATCTTATACTATTTTTTTTAATACACATATTTGTATCATAAGTACACTTATTTTTTATATTTTAATTGCATTGCGCGTCACACACGCAACGTGTGAGGCACGATTACCAATGTTATAGAGACAACATACAAATTATTTATTCATTAATATAAGTGTACAGAGATAAATCAAGAAATCATCTAACGCTCTTTATATAATAGAGAGTAGGGTTACATATGATAGGAAAGTTAATAGAATAAGATACAAGATGGACAATAATATTCTACAACAATTCTTATTTTGTTTGGTTTTGAAAATGTCGTCATATTATGTAATTGTTATGTCATTAGGGGAAAATCTTTAAGATAATAGAAATATAAACTTTTAGCAACACAAATATACAAAGGGTCCATTCCTTTAACCACAAGGCCAGAGGGCCTCTGTAATTTGGAATTCCGATTGGTTTCTCTGGACGAAAATCTCACCAAAATGTTAGATTATACGTACTTACATCCATGCTATTTCTATTTTGTTACGTTGAACATAACTTAAGAATAACTTTCACATTTCAATTTTTTTTTCAATAACAGGCCTTTAATTTCGAAGTATATGAAGAAATAGCTTCATAAAGTAAAATTGAAAGAATGTCTCACTTTATTTGTGGTATATAAAGAAATAGCTTCATAACTTTATTTGTGGTGTTCAAGATTTTGTAACATTTTATAATACAATAACTTGTAAAGAAAAAATATACCAACGTGGAGTAAAAGTGGTTTTTAAAGTTTACGAGTACATTTTGGAAATTAGCACACATTTTACTACTTTAAGTGTCTTTTTTGGATAAAATATGTGGTGATTCTTAACATGTGAACTATACTATAATTACTTTTGTGAATGCTCTTGTACCTTTAATGAAAAGGAGGACATTCGAGCTTACATAATCGCGTAATCCACAAGGAAAATAATTTACCATACATACTATATTTTTTAGTTAAAAGAAGATGCTAATCAAGGAATATTTTGACAGTAATGATTACCCCTTAAAAAAGTCTTTACACTTTCTATTTTCTAATGTAAAATAATCCACTAAAAAGGATTGGTTTTGCTAACCTCTCTTTATTCTTGCATGCTTTGAGCACCTAATAGCCTTTAATGAGAGCCAAAAAGCAATCAAAGATTCGATTTTGGGGAATTTTTATTACTACTAACATATATAGTTCAATTAGTTGGTTAACAAGACTTAATTCTTCAAATGATTGAGGAATTAGAACATAAGTTAGCCGAATCAATGATATGATTCATCTCTTTTTAATGGGTCCCAAATCTTAGTCAAGAATATAATTTTGTAAAAAAGATTTTCGCCTTTTCCCCAACCCATTATTAAAAAGTTGCAGTTTGGATTTGAATATTCAAGTCGTCATTATTCATTGATGCTTCATATGCCCAATTGCAGCTTCGGTTTAGCCTCCTAATATTCCCTACGCACATTCATTTATACATTCCTCTCATAGTTTAATGGACATGAGAACTTCTATGGAGCTCCTATTGTCTTATGGTCTTTTAAAATTCTTAAAAGGTAGCATATCCCATGTTAATAATGACGTTAAATAACCCTATGGTACGGTGACTATCAAATTTGATTTCATTTAGTGCATATTACGTGTAAAAATAAGATTGAGATATCGATGAATCAAAACTCCTTAATTCGTATAAAGGGAAGCATAATATCAGAATATTTTGGTACAATTGAGAATTAAATAAAATAAGAAGGTGAATTGAATATTGGGCGCGTAGCTAAATTATTGTGGAAGTGGAAGAAACTTTACAAATTTTGATATCAATATTGGTTCAAAAATTGTGCATGCCACATACTCTACAGACGCTTAATTACAATGGAAAAGGACTAGGTATGACGAAGTAAAAGTGCATGCATTGTTTTTCTTAAAATAAAATAAAATATGATTGTGTAGAACTATATACTCTTTGCTCTTCGCTTTGTAATATATCTTTTTACTTTTTTTATATCGTCTAAATAGTCAAAACCATGTCCATACTGATTGCATGATAAGATTTGCCTGAAACCATGAACTTTCGATGAAAATGTTCAGAAAGCAACGGATTGAAACGTCTCTTTTCATGAACAAAAACGAAGAACTACATTGACGAATAATCACATATATAATAGTTAAAAAAAATTCAAAACACTTTTTTTTTGGGATTATACTTGAATCCTTGATCCCTTCAAGACAAATATGATGATATAATTTACTAGGTATTTCTCCCATGAGCACTCTACAAAGACAACAGATATGTCTAAGAGAGAATGCATATGAATATTCTTGGACCATTAAGAAATTTCTACTCAGAAATTTTATCGATGACTATCACAGTATCACTAGCTTGTATCGTGCATTTTCCATTCAATACGATCATTTATTCTATTTAGGTTAAATTAGGTTATTATATATTAGAGCATTCAAATCAAACTCTTTAAAATCAAATATTCTTTAAATTTGAACAGTTTACTTGTAAAAAACCATTCAAATCAAGCTCAAATGAAACTATCTATTTTAAAAGAGTATCACTATCATTCATTATAAATGGAGAGTATGATTCTTCTCTTCAACCTAAAAAAAAAAAATACTATTTTGGGTCTCACTTTCGTCAATGTATTTTTTGAATAAAATAAATATTAAAATATAATACAAAAAGTAATAAAATATTAATAGAGCGAATGATTTGAAGAGATTGAAAAAACGACTAAAAGTTAAGTTACTATTTAAACATAAAAAATTATGCTTTTAACTCCTTATTTGACAATAATTTTGAAAAGATTGATGTGAATGCTCTTAATGGTCACGACTCATTACGAACGAACTGAGTTTGATTTCTATCGATTAGGTCCCAATATTTCATTATTATTGATTTTCTTCCCCAGTGTAAGTCAAGAAAGTACCTATCTCATGTTTTGGACCATATTTTTATAGAAGAATCAGTTCTTCGACCATTAATAGCGTGAGGGTCGTTTTTAATTTTCAGCGTTTGTCTTATTATAAAATTCCATTGGTCTGAGGAAACATTGTTCATATATTTCCCGAATACGTAAATATTAAAGAGACAATAACTAAAAAAGATTTTTGCAATAATTAGAGTAAGAAAATAATGTAATGAGAGACCATACTGTACTATTTTTCAAGATCACTTAAAGAATTAGAATGGTTTAAATTAAAACTCAATAGCTGTTATTTATTTCTTTAAAAATTTCAAGATACAAATTATCGTTACTTCTCTATTTTAAAAGGCAATGGTAAAAAAGGTCAAATTTAAAAACACTATTTTGATATCATAAAATTACATTAGACTAATAAATGCAATGATAGATGCTTAATTCTTCTTCTTTTTCGACTTCAATCCTCAACCTAACATAACATTACATGCAATTAATTTATACTGGAAAGCATTAGTTTCTACTTTTATCTCATAAAAGTACAGAAATTAAGTTACGAACCAAAATATAATTTACATTATAAACTTGAGAACTATTAAATTACGGTATAACGAGAGACCAAACATGTGAAAACCTACTATTTTTTTACGACTTAAAGTATTAAATTGATAAATGATTAAAATTCAAGTCAATACTTGTATTTTATATTTCAACTTCTCTATTAATTGTGTAATGGCAATGGTAAAAAGTCAATTTTATGAAGACTAGTGTCATTAAATTACATTATAACCGATAAATGATATGTCAGAATATGAAAAGTAAACTAGTATAACAATAAAAGTCGGGATGAAAGTAACAGAAATTAAATAAATGGCATTAACTATGTACTAAAACTAATCACCACTTAAATGGGATGAGAAATAATTTGTTATTGCATTTTGTGCAATGAAAGGAGTTGTTGCGTAATGGTTGCTATAGGCTCAGGGGGTTCCAATGTGTACGGACGCCAACTCCACGACAATTTGGTTCAACACATCATCCATATGCTTACTATAACATCTGTATTTTATTTATTCTATTTAATCTATTCGTAATTAACGATATTTTGAGAATTAATTTTAATTAACAATTTTTTTGATAAATAACAAAACATATATAATTAAACTTAATGAAAGTTCATTAGTCATACTAACATTTACAACTGAGTATATTTCAGATTATAGAGTACGGTAAATACATGTGAAATGTAAAGAAAAAGACCAAACTCAAAAGACCAAATTTAATTAAAGAATAATTCAATATACAGACTAATCTAACCGATTGGACTGTAATCCAACCGATTAGGTCATATATAAATAGAAAGGTCCAACTGCATATTCAAGCCTATAAAAATGATTCAAAAAGTTTTTAATTATACAAACAAGCGTTGGAGTATATTCTGTGTGATCAGAGTAACATTATGAATAAGATAAATCGCTTTTAAACCCAACCATTAGACCAAATCTAAACAATCAAACCGATTGGATTGCTCTAAAATTTTGAATTTTAAAGTACAACAGTCATATTCACTCCAACACTATAAATATAGGCATTCCCCTTCACAATTCAGTATACCACTTCAGAGCAAACAAGCCCAAGACTTATCTTTCATCATTTGCTATATTCAATCCTTTGAAAGGCAAAAATCCATTTATAAAGCCTTCAACGATTGATTCAAGCTCTCCATACACTCAATATACATATTTTCCAGAGAGTTTGATTGGTTGTAAAAATCTTGATTGATTCATAACCTTTGTGGTTCAATCAACGAGTTGTGAGATTTCAATTCTTGTAAATCTTCTACTTACGCCTTTCTAAGGGTTTTTTGTTTAGCGTTAGAGTTGATTTTCCCTTCAAGAATGTTGAACGATGTTCTTCAAATCGATTATTTTAATGATAACAAAAATTGTAAAACATGATAAAAGCTCGTTTTGTGTACTAATCTTTTATCGAGTGTATTAAAGGTTCAAAATGATATATTGCGTAATTACAAAGCCAATGGTTCAAGCGTAATCTAAATCGGATTTGAAACGAACTAGTTACGGGATTTCAAAGTTTGTCGAGAAAACCGAAAACAAGCCCAGAACAAAAACGACTGCTTAAACGATCGATCATTTCAGAGAAATTTTCTTCCAGTGAGCTCAACGCAAAAACGACCGATCGCAGGCTTAAAACGACCGATCGTTTTAAGTATGTTTTCTTCCAGTGAGCAAAGAACAAAAACGACCGATCGTCAGAACCAACGACCGATCGTTTCAGTGCTATTTTCTTCCAGTGAGCCAAGATGAAAGTCGACCGATCGTTTTACAGAAACGACCGATCGTTTCTGTAAAATTTCAAAATCCAGCTTTTAAGCAATTCCTGAAAATGGGGCGAACCACTGCATTAACCAGCATTCAATTCAGCCAACAACTGCAACGGTCTGAAATTTATTGCTGCATCTTTTCACCCTACAAAAGAGCTCCAAAACCTTGAAGGAAGATCATCTAAGCAATTTACAACTTTTAAGCAATTCTTACTAAGAAATCCTTCAAGCTTATACTACTCATTTCTCACTTGTAATCAAAAATATTCTCGATTATATTCTCTTTGTAATCTTATAAATATCGAGATAATATTTGTTAGTGAGTGATTCGAAATCAAACTTGTAAAAGAGTATTTTATAAACTCATTAGTGAGCGAGTGAATTGGGTAGAGGCTTTTAAGCAAGTGTAGCTTAAAAGCTCTAGGTCATTTATTCGGGATACTCATATAGTGAGGGGGAGCGTAATCGGTTGATTAAGCTCGTTAAGGTGTAACCTTGAAACGAAGATTTTTAGTGAAACACTCGGTAGTGAAAATACCGAGGAGAGGACGTAGGCGCGGTTTGCCGAACCTCTATAAATCTTGCGTTATTTCTTTCCCTAAACTTTTACTTTACGTATTTATTTATCGCTTATATTTATTGCTTGTTTATATTATTTAGCGTTAATTTGGTAACGAACAAGTTTAGGTTATAAAATCTACTAATTAACTTAGTTAAATACCCATAGATTTAATTCCGCGAAAAACGTACGAAAACCTTATTCACCCCCCCTCTAAGGTTTAGACTCCTACGGACCAACAATTGGTATCAGAGCTTAGCTATTTTATTCACAAAAATCTAACGATTTTATAGTTTAAAGATCCGCTATGTCTTCATACGCCGACTCTAAATCCATAACTAGGCCCCCATTCTTTGACGGCACTAACTATCCCTACTGGAGAGACCTTATGAAAAATTTCCTTTGTGGGTTTGAAATAGACCAATGGATAAGTATTAGCAAAGGCTATAGAACGCCTAGGAGAAATGGCGAAGATAAACTTGTAGAGGAACTAGATTCCGATGAACGCCTTGCGTTTTCCCTAAATTGTAGGGCTATGACTTCCATCACTTGTGCGCTCTCGCCTAGTGAATACGATAAGATTTCCGGTTGTGACACCGCTAAGCAAATGTGGGATAAGCTAGCTATTATGCACGAAGGAACTAGTCAAGTTAAGGACTCTAAAATTAGCATGCTTATTCATGATTATGAATTATTTAAAGTCGATGATGACGAGTCTATTGCTTCTATGTTCACTCGTTTTACTAAGATTACTAATGATCTTAAAAGACTTGAAAAGGTATACTCGAGCAAGGAGATGGTGACGAAAATCCTTCGAAGTCTTCCAAGGAAGTGGGAATCTAAAGTGACGGCCATACAAGAGGCCAAGGACATGAACACTCTCTCTCTCGATAACCTCATTGGATCCCTAAGCACTCATGAACTCGACATGACGACTCGAAAGCATGAGGATGACTTGAAAAAGAAGAAAGGCATTGCTTTCAAATGCACAACAAATGACGATAGCGAAAATGATTCATCTAGTGAGGATGATGAGATGGCACTCTTCGCCAAACGCTACAACAAATTCCTAAGTTGGAAAAAGAAGGGTGGACAACGATTCCGGAAAAAGGAGTATAAAGGAGAGCCTTCTGACAAATCGAACAAGAAGGACGAAATCATTTGCTACAAATGTCACAAACCCGGCCATATGCAAAACGAATGTCCTTTGAAGAAAAAGGATAAGTTCGGAAAGAAAAAGGAATACAAGAAGGCATTTTTGGCCGCATGGGGGAGCGATGATGATAGCTCCGATAGCGACAATGAAGAAGTCGCAAACCTATGTCTCATGGCTAGAGACAACGATACCGAGGATGTAAGCTTTCACTCCTCTAACTCTTCTATTTCTAGTGATGATGAAATTGATATAAATGATATGTTAGAATCCTTAGAAAAAGCTAGAGGTAAAAACAAATCCTTTAGAAAATTGTTAATTACTTTACAAGACGAACTAGAGAACTTAGCTATAACAAATGACTCACTCACGTCTAAAAATGCCGAACTTACCTTAGAAAATGATAGGTTAGTTAAAGACCTAAGTTCTTGTAAAGAAAAGGCGGATAGAGCCGAACTCACTCTCTCTAAGTTCACTAAAGGTAGTAAAATGCTAAGCACTATATTAGCTTCTCAACAAGGCGCGTATGATAAAACCGGTGTAGGATACAACCCTCTCTTAGCGTCTAAGCATAAAAATCTATTCACCAAACAAGTGGAGAAAAGTGAAAATAGAACCCCAAGTTACTCCCGTAAGAACAATTCATATAAAAGGAACCTAGTTTATAATCGTTTTGTTAAACCTATCTCGCATATAAAATGTATTACTTGCAACCGTAGTGACCACTATGAGGATTATATATATTGCCCTAATAGGTATAAAGTAAGTAGAAATGATTTGGTTTGGATTCCAAAGGGTCGAGACTCTAACCCTCAAGGACCCAAAAATGGATTAGGGTACCAATGATCGTTTTGTCTTGTAGGTATGCTTGAGATCAAAAATCAACGAGGACAAGTGGTTCCTAGATAGTGGATGCTCAAGACATATGACGGGAGACAAAACAAAATTCACCACTCTTGCACCTAAAGACGGAGGCTTTGTGACCTTCGGGGATAATAGCAAGGGCAAAATCATCGGTATTGGTAGTATCTCTAAACCATCTAATGTCGTTATTGATAATGTATTGCTTGTTGATGGTCTTAAACATAACTTGCTTAGTATTAGTCAACTTTGTGATTTGGGTCACAAAGTCATTTTTGAAAAATCGCATTGCATTATTCATTGTATTTCGGATAATAAAACTATTCTTATGGGTCAAAGACAAAATAATGTCTATATGATTGATTTGAATAGTTCGGTGGATGAGGAAGTCAAATGTCTTGTTACTATCAACGACAATGGTTGGTTGTGGCATAGACGACTTGGTCATGCAAGTCTTGATTTACTTGCTAAACTTTCTAGTAAAGATTTGGTAATAGGTTTACCAAAAACTCCTTATATAAAGGACAAACTTTGTCACGCTTGCCAATTAGGCAAACAAACAAAGATTTCTTTTAAGTCTAAAAATATTATATCTACTACTCGTTGTTTGGAGCTCATTCATATGGACTTAGTTGGCCCCTCCCGGACACTTAGTCTTGGCGGGCGTGCATATGCTTTCGTCATGGTTGACGATTTTAGTCGCTTTACGTGGGTCTTGTTTTTAACTCATAAGCATGAAGCATTTAGAGAATTCTCTATTATTTGCAAAAAGCTCCAAACACGAAAGGGTTATATGATCAAAAGTATCCGAACCGATCATGGTAAGGAATTTGAGAATACTCCATTTCAAACTTATTGTGATGAAAATGGTATTGATCATAATTTTTCGGCCCCTCGTACGCCCCAACAAAATGGGGTAGTTGAGAGGAAGAATAGAACCCTAGAGGAAATGGCACGGACCATGCTTTGCGAAAATAATTTGCCAAAGTATTTTTGGGCCGAAGCCGTAAATTCCGCTTGTTATATTTTAAATAGAGCCTTAATTAGGCCCATATTAAAAAAGACAACTTACGAATTATGGAATGAGCGAAAGCCCAATATTTCTCATTTACGTGCATTTGGTTGTAAATGCTATGTTCATAATAATGGTAAGGATAATCTAGGGAAATTCGATGCTAAGTCCGACGAAGGAATTTTCGTTGGATATGCTATATCGAGTAAAGCTTATCGTATTTTTAATAAAAGAACTTTATTGGTGGAAGAGTCGGTACATGTCTCGTTTGATGAGAATTTGCCGACGTTTGATAAGCCTTTAATTGTTCATAATATTAATGATGATATTTTTCATAATGCATCTTCTTCCAATCATGTTGCATCTAGCTTAGAGTCTACGCCTAGAATAGAGGTTGAACCCGTAGTTGATGAAGTCACTATAGATGTACTTCAAAAGGACTTAGAATCTAGTGTACACATTCATGAGGATTTGCCTCAAGAATGGCGATATGCCAATCACCATCCGCAAGATTTAATTTTGGGTAACCCGGGAGAAAGAGTGCATACACGTTCTTCTTTAAGAAATATAGTTAATCATTTTGCATTCTTGTCTCAATTAGAGCCCAAGAACATTCATGAAGCGGAACTCGATGAGAGTTGGGTATTAGCTATGCATGACGAATTAAATCAATTCGAGCGTAGTAACGTATGGACCTTAGTACCTAGACCGCGTGAGAAAACCATTATAGGTACGAAATGGATATTTCGTAATAAGATGGATGAATCCGGGGTAGTTATTAGAAATAAGGCTAGACTAGTAGCTCAAGGGTATAATCAAGAAGAGGGCATCGATTTCGATGAAACTTACGCACCCGTAGCTAGAATAGAAGCCATTAGAATGTTACTTGCTTATGCTTCTTTTAAACGCTTTAAATTGTTTCAAATGGATGTTAAAAGTGCATTTTTAAACGGCTTTATTAATGAGGAAGTTTTTGTAAAACAACCACCCGGTTTTGAAAATCACGAGTTTCCTAATCATGTGTACAAACTTCGAAAAGCACTTTACGGTTTAAAACAAGCACCCCGGGCTTGGTATGAAAGACTTAGTAAATTTTTGATCAAAAAGGGTTTTTCTCGTGGTACTTTAGACACTACTCTTTTTATTAAAAAGGATGGAAAAGATATGCTTTTAATTCAAATTTATGTTGATGATATTATATTCGGTGCTACTAATGCTCGCATGTGCGAGGAGTTTTCTAAGTGTATGCAAGGTGAATTCGAGATGAGCATGATGGGTGAACTCACCTACTTCCTTGGGTTGCAAATCAAACAAACAAAGGACCGAATTTTCGTCAATCAAGCAAAATACACGAGGGACTTGCTCAAACGGTTCAACATGAGCGATGCAAAGCCGCTAGGAACTCCAATGAGTCCGGCAACAAAACTAGACAAAGATGAATCGGGTAAAAGCGTGGACCAAAAGCTCTATAGAGGTATGATTGGATCCCTCTTATATTTAACCGCAAGTAGACCCGATATCATTTTTAGTGTTTGCATGTGTGCTAGGTATCAATCTTGCCCTAAGGAATCGCATGTTATAGCCGTTAAGCGCATATTTAGATATCTTGTAGGTACTTGTAATTTAGGATTATTTTATCCTCATGATACTTCTTTTGAATTGCTTGGCTATTCCGACGCCGACTTTGCCGGTTGTCGATTAGATAGAAAGAGTACTAGTGGTACTTGCCATTTCCTAGGAAACGCCTTAGTTTCTTGGCATAGCAAGAAACAAAACTCGGTTGCGCTTTCCACGGCGGAGGCGGAATACGTCGCCGCGGGTAGTTGTTGCGCACAAATCCTTTGGATGCGTCAACAACTAAACGACTTTGAATTATCATTTAATAGTGTACCTATATTGTGTGATAATACTAGTGCTATAAACCTTTCGAAAAATCCGATCCAACACTCTCGCACTAAACATATTAATTTACGTCATCACTTTTTACGGGATCATGTCCAAAAAGGGGATATTACTCTTGAATATATAAGTACGGATAGGCAATTAGCCGATATTTTCACAAAACCCCTTAATGAGGAACAATTTTGCTTTATTCGACGAGAGTTAGGCATGTTTGATGTGTGAAATATACATATATTTGACTAATTTCATATATTTCAGTATTTTTGCTATTGTTTCTTGCCAAATCTGTGTCGAAATGTGCCAAAATTTTCTGTTCTGTACCTCATTTACAGTCGATCGATCGTCAGATAAAATGACCGATCGTTTTGCTACAGACGACCGATCGTTCCACAAAACGACCGATCGTTTTTTAGTCTTACTCTCTGGAAGAATTCAGATCTTTTTCGATCGATCGTCTCACAAAAACGACCGATCGTTTTTGTGATTTTCAGTGTTAAAACTCTTTTCAAAACCCTAATTTCTTTACACTCTTCAAAATTCTCTCTCTCAATTTCGCCTCCTCCTCCAAAATCACCCATATTTTCCATTTTCACTATGGTTCGCACGAAAAGAACTTCTCTCGTGGATGAAAATGATGAAGCCTACGTTCCTCCGTCCCCTCGTCCCCGTATTCCTCGCGGTCGCCGAACCGGATCTTCCTCCTCCGCTCCTCCATCGGGCCCCGGTGCCTCTTCCGGCCCTCTTCCGCCTCTCTATCCAGCTACTATAGCCAAAAGAGGTATATTGTCAAATTTTACTCTCAATATGTCTCTATTCACGGAACGCTTTCCATTAGTTATGCAAAGCCTAAGCTTTCAAAATCTCGAAACCATTCTAACCCTCAAAGAGCCATTTTTCATCGAAAATGTTTATGAATTCTATTACAACCTCGCTCTCGATAGGGATGATGGCGCACTTCGCTTGCGTTCATCATTTAACGGACAACCTTTCGTTTACGGTTTAGATCGTCTACGAAATTTATTACGCCTAGGAAACGATGGCATTTATGAGTCCAATGAAGAAATGTGTGAATTTCTCGAGATCGATCACTTTAACGATCTCAAAGATGAAATTTTTCATCCCCTCCATAATAATCGCTCCAACAAGGCTCATGGCCTTCTTTTCAAATATAAAATGGCCTACCATATTCTATCTCATATCGTCCTACCTCATGCCTCAAATTTCACCGATGTTACGAATGAGTACATCTTTCTCTTAGGTTGCATCCATCGCCAAGTCAAGATTGACTTCGCGACTCTCATTTTCCTTAAGATGGATTCGCTCAAAACGAAATCCAAGAATGGGCTACCTTACGGTGCCTTGATTTCGGCCATCTTAAAGGACCTTAATCTCGTTCCCGGTGGAACGTTGTTCAAGAATAAGGACAAACATGTATGGGATACTTCCTACCTTTCTCAAATGTCCATCAAATTCCATAATGCCGACAAGTCCATAACTTGGTCCGGCAAACGGGTGTCCGGCCCCGGCTATACCCCTCTTTCCCCCGAAGAGGAAGAGTATGTCGGCCCCAAGGCCACACCGCGTGCTTCTAATGAGGACGTCGCTATATCCTCCGATTCCATCCCCCCCGTCGATATCCCTACATCCTCTCGTCCCTCTCGACGACAAGGAAAAGCTCAAGTGGGATCTTCTTCTCGTATCCCGCGCTCCGACAAGTTCTACGACTCTCTCTACATCAACCAATACCATAATGCGCAAACGACTCGTCGCATGTTTCGATTTTTGAACCCGGGACAAGAAGAGCTAGACCGACTTGATCGTGAAAGCGCCGAGCAAAGGGCACAATTTCATGAATTCTTTCCCAATGACGACGACGACGACGAAGATGATGCGACTTCCCACCGCGACTAGGCGGACATTTTAAGTACCTCTCTATATTGTTTTTCTCTTTGCATTGTATTTCTATTTCCTTTGAGTTGAACAAGTTGTTTTTGATGTAATAAGTAGGAAACGGTTTTACTTGATTATTATGATGCGTTTCTTCTTACATTTGCTCTTGTTTATATGGCATTGTGTGATTGCGATTTTAACTATGCGTTTGGATCTTATTTGATATTATTGCATTGTGTGCGCATAGTTTGCTTGTTGATTGGATTATATATATTGTTTTTCTTTTGTGGCGATTGACCATTTTTAGGCAAAACTATGGCCAAATTTTCGCTTGCATATAGATCTTCATAATCCCTAATCGTTTAGCTTGTTTTTACGTCATTTTAAAATCGGATGTTATGACATTTACTTGCTTTTTCTCTAAAAACTTTTATCCAAGTAAAGCGTCATCTAAACATTTCGATTATACTTGTTTAAACAAAAAGAGCTTATAGTATGTTGAAGTCAATATTTTGTCATCATCAAAAAGGGAGAGATTGTTGAACGATGTTCTTCAAATCGATTATTTTAATGATAACAAAAATTGTAAAACATGATAAAAGCTCGTTTTGTGTACTAATCTTTTATCGAGTGTATTAAAGGTTCAAAATGATATATTGCGTAATTACAAAGCCAATGGTTCAAGCGTAATCTAAATCGGATTTGAAACGAACTAGTTACGGGATTTCAAAGTTTGTCGAGAAAACCGAAAACAAGCCCAGAACAAAAACGACTGCTTAAACGATCGATCATTTCAGAGAAATTTTCTTCCAGTGAGCTCAACGCAAAAACGACCGATCGCAGGCTTAAAACGACCGATCGTTTTAAGTATGTTTTCTTCCAGTGAGCAAAGAACAAAAACGACCGATCGTCAGAACCAACGACCGATCGTTTCAGTGCTATTTTCTTCCAGTGAGCCAAGATGAAAGTCGACCGATCGTTTTACAGAAACGACCGATCGTTTCTGTAAAATTTCAAAATCCAGCTTTTAAGCAATTCCTGAAAATGGGGCGAACCACTGCATTAACCAGCATTCAATTCAGCCAACAACTGCAACGGTCTGAAATTTATTGCTGCATCTTTTCACCCTACAAAAGAGCTCCAAAACCTTGAAGGAAGATCATCTAAGCAATTTACAACTTTTAAGCAATTCTTACTAAGAAATCCTTCAAGCTTATACTACTCATTTCTCACTTGTAATCAAAAATATTCTCGATTATATTCTCTTTGTAATCTTATAAATATCGAGATAATATTTGTTAGTGAGTGATTCGAAATCAAACTTGTAAAAGAGTATTTTATAAACTCATTAGTGAGCGAGTGAATTGGGTAGAGGCTTTTAAGCAAGTGTAGCTTAAAAGCTCTAGGTCATTTATTTGGGATACTCATATAGTGAGGGGGAGCGTAATCGGTTGATTAAGCTCGTTAAGGTGTAACCTTGAAACGAAGATTTTTAGTGAAACACTCGGTAGTGAAAATACCGAGGAGAGGACGTAGGCGCGGTTTGCCGAACCTCTATAAATCTTGCGTTATTTCTTTCCCTAAACTTTTACTTTACGTATTTATTTATCGCTTATATTTATTGCTTGTTTATATTATTTAGCGTTAATTTGGTAACGAAAAAGTTTAGGTTATAAAATCTACTAATTAACTTAGTTAAATACCCATAGATTTAATTCCGCGAAAAACGTACGAAAACCTTATTCACCCCCCCTCTAAGGTTTAGACTCCTACGGACCAACAAAGAAAAAGATTTTGTAAAGGATATCTCTGCCCTTAAAGGAAGAGAACTTGTAGGCTACGCTTCGCTTGAAAGAAAATTAATAAATATCAAGATCAGTTGGGATTTGTGGATCAGTTGAGGCGAACCTGTATAAATCCTGGTGTGTTATTTACATTACGTTATTTACTTTCTAGTATCTCTACATACTTGTCCGTTTGTAAATATCACGCTTATTGTCTTTATCTATACGTATATATATGTGACTTGCATTTGTGTAAAAAAGATCTATAACCAAAGAAAACATTTAGATCACTTCTTTGTATATTTGATCTTTGCATTGATAGCTGGTTAAGATCTATTGGATATAATATATATATATTTATATATTAGTAGAGTTTTCACAAAACAAGTAGTGTGGGGTTTTCCGTAAAAAAATAAAAGTTTTTGATAAACCTATTCACCCCCCCCCCCCCCCCCAACATCCTTCGTAGGTTTCTCCATTAGGGCCAACAATTGGTATCAGAGTAAGTGTTCTTTTTAAATAAAAGCTAACATTTTTGAGCTAAAGATCCAATGGAGTACTTTTTTCCTACTAAACCATCTCGGTGCTTGAAAAAGTATTCGTTCTGGATACACTATTGCCACCATCGATGGATCATCAAATGAGAAAGATTTGGATAAATATACAAAAGATGAGAATGAGTTTTGTAAGCCAAATGTGTCCAACTGCTAAAGAGATTTGGATAATTCCATCATCTGTGTCCTATCGCAAAGTGAGTACGATAAGATCTCTTCTTGTCCAACTGCTAAAAAGATGTTGGATAAATTAGCCGTATTACATGAAAGATTTTCCCAAGTGAAAGAGACCAAGATCAACATGCTTGTGCATGACTGTGAAATATTTCACATGAATGATGACGAAATTATTTATGATATGATGAGTCATTTCACTAAGATCATAAATTGTTTAAAATCACTTAGAAAATTTTTCAAAGATAAGGCAATGATCATGAAAATCTTGAGAAGTTTATCTCGAGATTGGAAATCCAAAGTGATTGCTATCCTTTAAAGTAAAGACTTGGATAAGTACTCTTTGAACGAACTTCAACCATCTCTCTCAACTCATGAGTTGGTGATTCTGAATGGTCGTAAGATTAACGATGATGTTAAAGTTAAGAAAAGTCTTGGTTTTTCTAGTCAAACTGAAGAAGATCTCCTTGATGATAAGGATGTTTCTTTATTCGCAAAACATTAGAATAAAACAATGCAACATTTGAAAAATAAAGGCCGATACAATTCGGAAAAAAAAATTCAACCCAAAGCCGTCAGCAATGACAACTCGAAGAGCAAAAAGGAATCCAATGAGATCATATGCTACGAGTGTCACGAAGCTGGTCATATGCACAATGAATGCCCAATCTATAAAAAGAAGAAGAAAGGAAAAGGAGTAAAACCCTTTCGAGCTTTTGATGCATGGGACGACAACGATTATGAAGAAAGAAACAACGAAAAGGATGAGACAACCTTTATGGGAATCGACAATATATCGCAAGATGAGGTAAGTAACTGTTCATTTAATGTTAAAGAATTTGATTTAATATATGAATATAATAAGTTGCTTGGATCGTTTAAAAGATTTGCATATAAATACAAGAACTTAAATGTAGAAACTAAAATTCTTAGAATCTTACTAGAATCCCAACCTTAGCCCAACGAAATTTCAAGATTAGTAGATACTCCATATGTTCATAATGAGTATAGACTTGCCTATGAAACTCTCTATAATGACCATGAAATGGTCAAGACTATCAAACACGATCTAGAAACTAAGTTGCAATCTATGCCTAAGGAAAACACTGAACTTAGATCTAGAAATGAGGAAATTATTTCTCCAAACGTATCTCTTAACTTAGATGTTAAGAAGAGTAACAATAGACTTGAACAATTAGATTGTATCAAGAAAACTCACTTCTTAGGTGACCCTATACTTAATGAGATACTTCAATCTCAACGATACCATATCGATAAAAGTGGACTAGATTCAATTCTAATCACAAATATAATGGTAAGTCAGTTTTTGTCAAACCAAGTAGTGAACGTCCACCTAAGCCCAAGGTAGTTGTTGAACAAAGAAAAGTACAACAACATGTGCCTATACCGAATACTTATCACGCAAGTGTATGTGTACCAACCCCTAAACCTATCCAAGGTATGCTAGACAAAAACATACGCCTAAAGCTAGAACGCAAAACTGAAGACGTAATGTCGTTAATAAACAAATAAATAATTTTAGAACATTACATCCATGCATGCACTATAATAAAAATGAAAATTATTCAATTGCATGTCCATACCGCTTTAAGGTCGATAGAAAGGATCTAATATGGGTACCTAAGGTACGCAAAACTAACATAGAAGGACCCAAAATTGATAAAAGGGTACCAATGACTTTATTATGTTATGTAGGTCTTCCTGAAATACAAGACTAATGATAGATGCTATCTAAATAGTGGATGTTCAAGGCATATGACTGAACACAAGAGAAAATTCAACTCTCTCCGACCTAGGAATGGAAAAGTCATGATTGAAGACAGTATAAAGAAGAACATCGTTAGTATATATAACATTGGCAATTCTCCAAACCTTATTTTTGAAAATGTACTTTACGTAGATGGTTTACAATATAGTCTATTAAGCATTAGCCAATTTTGTGATAAAAACTATAAAGTCACATTTATGAAGTCACACTGCATAATAGAAAATATTGCTTCTAATAGAATTATACTCATTGGTTATCGAGAAAACAAAGTTTATCGAGTAGATTTAAATGAGAATGTTAACAAAGATGTGAAATGTCTGTTATCCACTAACGATAGTTGTTGGTTGTGGCATAAAAGGCTTGTACATGTCAACTTTGTGCTAATCTCAAAACTCTCTAAAAGAGACTTGCTGATTTCTTTACCTAAGCTCTCTTATAAGAAAGGACTTTGCCATGCCTATCAATTAGTAAAAAAAAACTAACATATCATTCAAATCAAAGAAGCAAATCACTAGTACACACGTATATTAGAATTAATTCACATGGATTTAGTAGGAGCTTCTCAAACACTAAGTATGGGAGGTGGATAATATGAATTAGTGGTTGTCGATAATTATAGTCATTTCACATGGATTAAATTCTTAACTAATAAGGATGAAACATTTGATAATTTTACTACGTAAACGTCTACGATCACAAGCGGGTTTAATGATCTTAAAAGTTCGTACTGATCATGGTACTGAATTTGAAAACCAACCATTTAAGGAATATTGTAATGGACTTGGTATAGATTATAACTTTTCTACTCCTAGGACTCCACAACAAAATGGGGTAGTAGAAATGAAAAATAGAACCCTAGAAGAATTGGCAAGGACCATGCTTTGCGAAAATAATTTTTCAAAGTATTTATGGGTCGAAGTCCTACAAAATGCTTGTTATATTATTAATCGTGCTATGTTATGCACTATTTTAAAGAAAACACCTTATGAGCTTTATTACAAGAGAAAACCTAACATTACTCATTTACGTAGATTTAGTTGCAAATGTTATGTGTTGAATAATGGATACAAAAATTTGGGAAAGTTTGACCATAAATCTGACGAATGTATATTCCTTGGATATTACCTCTCTAGTAAAACTTATAGAGTTTTCAATAAGACTACACTTAAGATAGAAAAGTCTGTACACGTCATATTTGATGAGTCATCTGTTATAGTTCCTAAACATTTGCATGTTGATGATGTCGTTGAAGAAGTTCAAAATGATTCACCAATTTTTGATAGCGATCCTAACGCTACAGAGAATGATAATGAGGTAACTTATGAACAAATTCAATAAGATTTGTAAAACAACACTCCCATTCATAGTGATTTACCTAAAGAATGAAGGTTTGGTAAATTATCATCCTCAAGATTTAATTATTGGTAGTCCCATTGATAAGATGAGAACACGTTCTACTTTCAATAATGTTAACTTTTCTATATTTATTTCTCAAGTAGAAGCTAAAACTAGTGATGAAACATTATTAGAAGATGATTGGACTAATTTTATGCATGATGAGTTACACCAATTAAAACGTAATAATGTGTGGACTATAGAACCTAGACCAAAACATCAATCTGTTATTGGAACGAAGTGGGTATAACGAAATATAATGGATGAGGACGGTATAGTTACTCGTAATAAAGCAAGTTTAGTTTCTAAATGCTATAATAAAGAGGAAGGAATTGACTTTGATGAAACATTTGCACATGTTGCACGCCTTGAATCATTACTCATGCTTTTAGCTTATGCATCCAACAAACGTTTTAAACTTTTTAAAATGGATTTTGAAGTGATTTTCTAAATGGACATATTAGCGAGAAAGTTTATGTTGAACAACCTCCTGCTTTTATAAATTCTTGTTTTCCAAACCATGTGTCTAAACTCAAGAAATCCCTCTATGGCTTGACACAAACGCCTCGAGAATGATATGAAAGGTAAAGAAAATTTCTCACTGCAAAAGTCTTTTATAAGGGAATGTTAAACATCACACTCTTTACAAAGAAGAAAGGAGATGATTTATTTCTAATACAAATATATGTTGATGACATTATATTTGGTGCTACTAACCCTCCGATGTGCGAAGAATTTTCTAAGATCATGCAGGTTGAGTTAGAAATGAGAATGATGGGTGAACTAAACTACTTCTTGGGATTGTAAATTAAACAAACGAGTGAAGGAAATTTCACCTATCAAGAGAAGTACACAAAGGACCTCGTAAATAAGTACAATATGAGCGATGCAAAGATAGCAAAAACACCAATGTGCCCTGGAACAATGCTCAATATATAGACAAAGAAGGAAAACATGTCGACAAAAAGACATATTAAGGTATGATTGGATCCCTACTTTATTTAACAGCAAGTAGACAATATATTATGTTTAGCGTCTTTCTCTGTGCTAGATTCCAATATGATCCTAAGGAATCCCATGTTATTGCTGTCAAAAGGAATCTTACATATCTCTTAGGAACAACCAACGTAATTTAAGATTATTCTAGACTCGAAACTCAAACCTAGAACTTGTAGGTTATTACGATTCCGACTTTGCTGGTAGTATAGCTAACCGCAAGAGCACTAGTCATATATGTCATTTTCTTGTACACTCACCAATCTTTTGGGGTAGAAAGAAACAATCATCTATTGCTTTATCAACTACTGAAGATGAATATATATCTGCTGGAGTTTGTTGTACACATATATTGTGGATGCGACAACAATTGCTAGACTATGGTCTTACGTATAAATATGTTCCAATAATGTGTGATAATATGAGTGCAATTACTATATCGAATAACCCCGTCCTTCATTCTAGTACTAAGCATATTGAAAAAAGACATCATTTCTTAAGGGATCATAACTAAAAGGGTGACATCGTGCTGGAATACATAAATACCAAAAAACAATTGGCAGATATATTCACTAAACCTCTAAAAGAACAATATTTTTGGTTTATTAGAAGGGAATTGGGAATGTATGCCATGAAAATTCAAACATTTCATGAATAATAATAAAAAATTGGAAATAATTGTTGAACCTTAAACTTGAATTTCGCCTGAACAGAGAAATCTAATTGGTTAGATTTTATTCAAATCGGTTAGATTATGCTGGCAGAATTCAAATTCAAATCGTTTTCATTTCTTAGTCACCAAAAGCTCCAAAATCTTCAATATGAACATGGTGAATCAAATAATACTGCATTTCCATAACCCTAAAACCCTCTTAAACACTCTATAAACCCACAAAACCTAGAAGACAACTCACCAACTCACTAATTCTTTTCTTCTCTCTAACCTTTGTTTATATTATGGTTTATTTTTAAGTAATGACAAGTCAATTTAATGCCTCTCACAAAACAAACCCCAGCAACATGAATGTTTTTAAGCAGCATTTCATGTACGAAGGTGGGATTTCAACAAAATTGAATTTTTGGAATTCAAAACTTTTTACGCTGATATTCTTATTGCTTCTCATGCTAGCATTGATCATATGTTTTTCTTTAGCGATCAAAAACTGAATGATATTCATGAGATGATCTTCAATCAAGCGATGGAAATGATCTTATATCAAGAAGAAGACATTTTCTCTCATGTGGTTCGCGGTTTTTACGAGGGAGCTATTGTTAATTTTGAAATGAACACCATTTCATCAAAGATAAACGATTTTGATTTCTTTATTGATGAAGTTTTCTTTCAACGTTGTTACGACTACACAAACATGGTGTATTTTATGAAAATATTTCGTTTTTAATGACTTTTGCGATGAGAGACTTGAGCACCTCAAAGAGCTTTATAGCATGGAAGTTTTCAATTTCGATGGACCTCTTCCACACGCAAATATGCTATGTTTCAAACACCGTACTATTTACGAAATCATGGTTAGATGTTTTCTCATTACAACTCCTATGTACTTGGAAATAACCCATGATATAGCTTACTACATTTACCCTTTCATTCATTTCTATCAAATCAACATCTCCGATAACAAAGTGTATGTGATTGTTCCCTACCTTTTGCCTTTGGAGGTTTGATAATGCATTTTATGCAAATCCGAATAATATCCTTCTCTAGTAACCCAATATACCTCTTAGCAAAGCTTAAAATTAACCAAAACTTTCTAGAAAGCATAGAGATCAAGCTCTCCAATGGAAAATGGTATTGGGAGGAAGTTAGTGATGATGAGAATGATTCGATAACAACCGAACCCTCTATTAAAGCTTACACGACTTGCAAATGTGACGTGTTGGTTGATGTAATTGCTGATTATCGCAATAAAATCAAGTCACTTAAAAGAAAACTAAAGGAACTCGAACAAGAACAAGAAGAAAGGACCCCATCCTATAGTTATCCAACTTTTAAAACTCAAGAGTAGAAACCCGCCTTTTTAACAATAACAAAGTGGGAGAAAAAGATGGAAATTTAGCACAAGAGTCTTGATGTTTATTTTTTTTTTAATGCTATTTTGGAAAATTCTATAATTGTCGTTGTCTTTCCTTTGAATATGAAATTAAATAAAACTATTATCCTTTTTATTCGAACATGTCTATACTTTATGCAATTTAAATTATGCACTTAATTTTATATGATTGCATATCGTTAGGGGGAGTAAGTAATTAAATTAAATTATAAAAAAGTTTGTTATTCTCAAAAAAGAGAAATTTGTTGAACCTCTTCGTAACTAACGATAGTTTGAGAACTAATTCATAATTAACGAAAGTTTTGATGAATAACAAAACATATATAATTTAACTTAATGAAAGTTCATTAGTCGTACAAACATTTACAACTGATTATATTTCATATTATTGAGTACGGTAAATACAAGTGAAATGAAAGGGAAAAGACCAAAATTAACATAACAAATTGAATTAAAGAATAATTCAATATACAGATTAATCCAACCGATTAGACTATAATCCAACCGATTAGGTCATGTATAAATAGAAAGGGCCAGCTGCATATTCAAGCCTATGCAAATGATTCTAAAAGTTTTTGTTGGATTAGTCTGCATATTTGTATTAAGAGGAACATTATGAAGAAGATAATTCGTATTTAGGTCACTTATTGTGTGAGATATTCGATATTGAAAACAGTCAAACGTTAGAGCAAATCTACACAATCCAACCGATTAGAAAGTCATCCAACTGATGGGATTGCTCTGAAATTTTGAAATTCAAAGTAAAACGGCCATATTCACTCCAGTTCTATAAATAGAGACATTCCCCTTCACATTTCAGCACACCACTCTAGAGCAAACAAGTCCAAGCTTTATCTTTCATCACTTGCTATATTCAATCATTCTGAAGCCAAAAATCCATTCGTAAAGCCTTCAACGATTGATCCAAGCTCTCCATACACTTAATATACATATTTTCCAGAGAGTTTGAGTGGTTGTGATGCTCTTAATTGATTCATAACCTTTATGGTCCAATCAACAAGTTGTGAGATTTCAATTCTGGTAAATCTTCTACTTATGCCTTGCTAACCGATTTGTATTTAGCGTGAGTGTTGCTTTTTTTCTAAGAAAAAGGTTTTGTAAAGGGTATCTCTTCCCTTAAAGGAAGAGAAGTTGTAGGGTACGCTACACTTGAAGGAAGATTAATATATAAATCTCAAGATCCGTTGTGATTTGGGGACATAGCATTGTCTCGTTTGAGGCAAACCTATATAAATCTTGCTGTGTTATTTACTTTATAATACCTCTACATACTTATCTATTTATATATATCATGCTTATTGTCTTTATCTATACGTATATATCTGCGACTTGCGTTTGTGCAAAAGAGATCTCTAACCGAAGCAAACGTCTAGATCATTTCTTTGTAGATTTGATCTTTGCGTCGATAGCTGGTTAAGATATATTTGATATAATATATATATTTATATACTAGTAGAGTTTTCGCAAAACAACTAGTGTGGGGTATTACGCAAAATAATAAAAGATTTTGATAAACCTGTTCACCCCCTATAGGTTTCTCTATAAGGACCAACATATGCAAAACGTCAAACGTCAGGTGTTTTTGATAACTTACCAATTAATTGAAGAGAATAACTAAAAACAAAATATGCTTTTCGAAATTTAGATTTCTTTCAATTGTTTATATTTTTAAGCAGAAAATATTTCAAAAGCGATATTTTTTTTTTATCAAAGTATACTGAACCAAAACATTATATATGTAGAGAAAAAGGTCCTATAACAATCGTGAAAAACTAAATGTCCATAACCTTTAAGTTAAAAAATAAAGTGATGATCTAGTGATAATTAGTGACCGAGTTTATATTTAATGGGAAAGAACCAAATAAAACTAAGTATCCACTAGTACGATATCAATATACAATTCTAAAAAATAAAAAATTGTGAATATTGTGCTATGTCACATATTCTCAAATTTAATTTACGATTAGTAAGTTTGAATTACATTGCAATGTATTTTCTTAATAAGTAGTTAATACTAATAAACGTCAAAAATTAAAAGAAAACAAGTCGGTGAGTTTCACACTAAAAACTAAGAACTTGTATTGTTGACCTCTCAACAACTGGTTAGTTATCTAATACCAAAACTACATAATAATAAATTTGAAAACCTTTAGCAAGCCAAAGTAGCATATTGCCATAGCATGACTTTGGAACATATGATATTCATATGTCATGTCTTAAATTTGGAGTACCATAAACTGATAAACTAGCCATATGGTTTTAGGATCTATTCTCAACCGTATGGAAATATACAGTTTGGATCCTTGTTCTCAATGATACATGGTTTAATTCGGATTGAAAAACATAACATTTTTTCTAATTTTTGGGTTCCATATTTGACCATTTCAAGTGTCAATTTACATTTTTTATATATATATAAATTGTTGGGTAAACCCACTATTTTATTAATAATAAATAGTCGTAACGAACTTATTATAGGTTAAATCAACAATGAATACTTGGATGGAAAAGTTTACAGTGCTAAGAAAACAATAAAAAAAATCAGACTTCTATCCGTTTTTCAACGCACTTCATAAGCTCGTTATAAATTTTCCACATATCTTATGGTAGCAATTGAGTATCTTTTTATGATAAGAAACTTTTATGTTCAATATTCGGTGAAGACTGTTTTTGACAATTTTGTGACCGTCAATCAAATCGATGTCAGCTTATTTGGATTGAAAACATTGGCTCATCATGGTATTAGTCTGAACGAAATCTTCAATTATCCACCCTATAGTGCAGCAAATCAGTATTTTTGGTTTGAAATAATCTGCAAAGTTTCGTTTAAAACCACAACGCATTAAAATTTTATCTACCGGATCTAACCTTATGAACCTCAACGCATAAGTCATGGAATCGGAGAGGCAAGGATGTTAGATCTACTCCTTTCAAACAATAGAAGTACATCGTTGAAATGTGGAGGGAAGAAAATATTTGGAAAAAATCCGGATCAAGAGAGGGAGAAATGATCGAAATATCATGTTATGATCGAAATATCAAACAAGAGGAGCACATCTCTTCTACCCTGAGGCAGGCGATATATTTTTTTAAATGTCAATTTACATTTTAATTATCCATCATTCTGAAGAGATTATGACCAATTAGTTTTTTTTTACCAAATAACCTTTTTATTTATTTATTAAGTGTAGTCTTTTACTCAATGATTTATGAATGTTTTTTTATCATGACTCATGCATGTAATTTTCAATGATTATCAATAAAATATTATCTTATGTTATTTTTTTCAATTTTTTTATTATACATTATTATTTAGTTAAAATTATTTTTAACGAAATACTTATTTTAACTGAATAAATTATTCAGTTTATAAAAAAAAAAAAAAAAAAACTGAATAGTCTCCAAACTTCAAACCATTGAAGTTGACTAGCCGTTCCCCTTTACTAACTGCCGTTTCTCCCTCAACTAAACTAAAACTCACTTGCTATTTGATAAAATTAACCCTTAAATATGCTCTTAACTCTCAAGTAAACATGCTCTCCAAGTCTGAAGTAAATCCTGAAAAAAGAAAAAAAATAATCTCAAGTAAATCTAATACTACCACTAACTGGCCAAACAAGTTTCACTACACTAACTTATCAAAAAAAAAAGTTCCACTACAATTTTATTTTGTTTTTGTTGATACGAAAATAATTGCAATACAAAAGCAGGTACTTGTCTCAATGATGATGAGTGCCTCGTGGCAGGGCACATTTCGGCCATGAACTGGTAATGATTAATTTAGTGGACAATTTTTGGTAAAGGACAGTGTAACATGGTTCTAATAGTATACTCCATATTCGATCAAAAGGAAATGGGGCAAGATCAGATTCAGAGCAACCAGTTCAAGCCACATAGAAATGGAGAAAAATAGAAAAAACTAAACTATAATGGGTAGACCACTACTCAGCGCTGCCAAAAATGTTCAAAACCCGAAAACCGCATCGTACAAACCTAAAAACCGAAAGAAACGACCCATTGCAGAACCGTTTTTCGGTCTACCCAACCCGACCCTACCGGTTCTAGGGTCGGATATGATTTTCAACTCTATACCCACGGAACCGACCCGTATAACCAACCCGTGAAACCGACCCGTAAAACCGTAATATGTGTCCATATTTTGAAAAAACATATACATATACATATTTTATAATAGGCTCATGTATTTATAAATTTATATAAAAAACACATGTTAATAAAATGATTTTTATAATATTTGAGAACCATATACTATAAAATTAAACAATATACTCAACATCATTTTTTTTATAAATTTTGGTATGATATTTGGCAAACTTTGTTCGAAAAAAATAAACAGGTCAAAAGATCGTAATTTCTTTCAACATAATAACGTTATTTGTTATAATGTTTTATACTTGTCTTACTTTTCATTACTTGACACTCTTTTACACTTTTTCATACTTGTGTAGTTTTTTTTTTTACTTATTTTATACTTGGGTAGTTTTTTTTCCTCATATTTTTATATTTTTATCACCGATATTATGTCAATTTCTATTGTGATTCTATGTTTTGTGTGATATTTTAGTTCATACTATTTATTATTGATTTTTTTGGAAATCATTTTTTGGTATATATCCGCACCGAGAACCGTTAGACCCATTACATGGGTATGGGTTGGGTAAAACAAGCACACAAAATTATATAGACCCGACCCGACCCGTAAATGAAGATAGAACCGTTAAAACCGCTACTCGAATATCTAAAAACTATCGAGTCAAATCGAGTCAGGCCGGGTCAGGTATTGATAAAAAAATTGTTTTTATTCAAAATCATACTACAAAAGTAAATGAATAACACGAAAAAGAAATTTATAATCTTTGTAATCTGTATCAAAATTCTTTGCATCACAACTAAGTACTTCTAAAATTTCAATTCGAATGAAATTCGTATTGTAAGCCAAAAAAGAAAAAACCCCAGGTTGGTAGACTATTATTTTCAATGGTCTTAAAATCATGTACCTGTTTTCAGTAGGAAAAAAAAGGGAAGAAGCCAACTTAGCTACAGCCAAAGCCATTGCGAAGCCCCATCGCTGTGGACAAAGACTTCACAAAGCTGTCGCTGCAAAATCAGTCGCTAAATAGGTTATACAGCAAAAAGTATCCAACGCTATTCCCGTTGCTGTTCTTCTCTTTTTTGGTTTTGTTTCTCTCGACCGGCCCTTGTGATTCCGATTCGATATAGGTTTCGTTTTTCATTTCAGTAGTTCAGCCAGTTTTTCAAACACATCTACAGTTTTTTTTTTACCAGATCATGTTGCAATAGGCATCCCTGTTCAGAACTGGACCAAATTCTATATAGATGAATCATTGGTTTTATCGGTTCACTTAGAAATAAATCCGACAAAGGAGTGAAACTTGAAAACTCATTCAACCATGGAAACGAATAAAAGTATAAATAAACCTTTGTCCTTTGAAGTTTCTGATTACTTTCTTGTCTGTGTGCGCATTGTTATCGATTACTGTTGTTGATTAATGAGTTTGGTTGTTAGAAGATATTTTTCTACTGGAATGGTAGACGTATTATTAGAGTAAGATTAATGAGTTTTGTTGGGAAGATTTGATAAATATTTGCAGTCTTGGAAATTTTCCAAGGCCTCAACGAATAGGCAATTAGAGGGCATAACTATTAAGTACACTAATAAGAGCCTTTCATAACATAGAAAATTATCAAACGACAAACACACTCAATATTATTGCAATAACTCTACAAACATGAGTATCTCATCAGAAAGGAAAGTAAAGAAATTTCAGGCAAGAATAAAAGCTCTAATTATGAAGAAAATGACTAGCATGCTTTGGAATAGAAAATTGCTTCACCTGCAATTGAAAGGAACTTGCGCAGCCTAGCTTCATCATTATTTCTTGTTCAAGCGATAAGCTATTGGTTTACACTTGTCACTTAATGCAATTGTTTTGTCCCACTAAATTTATCTAAATACTACACAACATGCATTATTGCAAATACAATTATCAGATACATAACAACCTTTATGGCATATTAACTTTATCCCCTTCAACTACCATAAATTTTGCTATGTACACAGCCTTAAGTAAACAAAAGGTGTACAACCTGTAAGAAATTAGAGAACACCACCAGCTCTGATCATTTGCTGCGTTTTCTATGATGTTCATGTTATTACAAAATACTGCAAATCCGCAGATCTCATCATATCTATCATACAATTTGATTCTTATAAGTGATCCCAGAGTATTTTTTTCTTTCGAAATTACTGCAACTCCTTTTCAATTGTCTACTGGAATTAAGCTTGATCAAAATGCCATTTGTATTTTATGTATTTTACAGAACAATTTGCAAAACTGTATCAACTTGTCATTTGCACAAGAAACAAAAGCTGGTTCTGTGGAAAGTGCTCAATCCAACGTGGCTATGCATGAATGCAATATGATTTGAGGGCAATCTGGCAACTATTTCTGCTGTTAGTGCAACCCATACAGTAATCCGTAATGAAAGAAATATAGCAAGTTTATGTGAATTTATACAAAATGAAGAAAAAATTCAAAAGTTTTCAGTAGTATTACATCTCCTAACTAGCAGAGTACTAATTATTACTAGTATACATTAAACACTGCTCTGACTTCTGAGTATTCAATCAACCCACATAATCATGACGATGATAAATATGCTATGTAGTGCTTCGCAATACATAGCTGGCATCAGAACTGTGTATGAGAAGCACCTAGATACTGCTTGACAGTCGTCTTGTACCAACTTCCCGAAGTTTTACTAAAGAATGTTTTTCACAAGATAGAACAAATCTAGCAGAAAAATTAGAGAACACTCCCAATCTCAGAATTTAAATGCAAAATCCCTCCATTTAGCATTTGACATGAATACCACTGTGGCAAACAATGTTACTTTATTTATCAAACCTACCAACTGTTATGTTTAGTACATCACGCTATTTAAGTTCACAATTCATAAAATAATTTCAACTGAAAATTACGACTACTTCTGTACTAATCCTTCTATTACTATGATGTACCAAGCACCAGTCAACACAACATCGAATATTAGTACAAGTGTACAACAACACTACCGTCTAAACTTGTTAGCATCCATAAATTCTGATAGGCTGGTGTTCTAACTGTTCAATTACCTGTAAATGCTATCTAACTTGAAAAATTTATTAGGTTGGTCTAATATTTTTCAAATTTATGTAGTGCTTGAATTGTGATGCTTTTTTGTTTACTTTGATGATCTAATTGTTAGAAGATGATAGGTTGGTGAACAAAATCGATGTTTGGCTCAGATAAGGATATTGATAGCTACCACTTTCACAGACTTTTTAAGCAAGTGCAAAAGTAGCTATTTTGTTTTGGATAAATGTAAGATGGAAACATAATATAGCCTATTCTTGGTTGTCTGGTTAGGGTCTACGACCAGAAAACTTTGTTGTAAGGTTATTTAACAGAAAAGGGGTCCATGTAATGATATAAATATACCTTTGAGAAGCCTCTGGATTACCTTGTGCACCGAATATAGTTCGACCACAGCTGGGAGTGACTTCATCACGTATACAAATAATACTGTCTTTTGAGGCTGTTACATACATATGGCCAGTTGCAGCGGATCTCACCAGCATAACCAAATCATCAAAATTCACTGGCATATCCGTTCACACGTCCCTGGAAATGTGTAACTGTTTTGTTTGAATCTATACAATGACGAAACAGAAGATGAAAAATTAAATGACTGGAAGAACTTAGACACCTATTTGATGGCTGCATTAGTACCAAGCTCCTGTACATTTGGTGAAAGGAAACATTGAAAGGTTCTGGCATTGTACAGGTGTGCAATGGGGAGATCAGAAAATTTCAGAAAGTTTATTTTTGAAGGCACTCAAGGGAAATTTAGAGATCTGATCGATGAAGCACGGGAAATTTCGAAAACGCCGACGTATCGCGTACCGGTACTTCTGGGTAGGTAGTATAAATTAATTCATATATATTGTAAGATATACATCCGATATGTTGCATGCATGCCCATATATAACAATGTAATATTTGAGATTGTTTTGGGATATTTTCTAGATTCTCTTTTTGTTTAATTCGGAGGTTGTATAAAAGTACACTAACTATCCGTATCCGTAGAATTAAAGTTTCCAAATTAGCGTGTTCCCGTGGTATCGTAAGTACTGCGAACCCATAGAAGTACTTCATAAGGTCTGATGCATTGTGAGTGAAACATAATCCTGAGAAAGTAGGAGTATTATTTATCACAGACGAAGACTAACATACAAAGAATGAGTAGACTTACTTCTTAGTATTCAGATAGTACAAATGTAGGGCATACATATGTATTAAGCATAATATTATGGCGTTCAGCTCAACTATAATCTCACTATGTGTACTCGTAGCCTCCGTGTCTGTACCCAACATTTTTTATTCTTAGGTGCAGAGAACTCAATAAATTTAGTTCAGAAGTTGATATTCTAAATTTAAGGGATGCTCAACTAGCGGAACATTTACGTGGTACTTTTAAACCATAATTTAGAGAAAATAATGATCTGCCAAAATGAAATATCCAGAAGGGTGAAAACACAAAGATCTTACATTGAATAAATTCTGTGACAACAGGATTTGCAAAGAGTCAATAAGATAGCATAAATGTTAAAATCAAAACATTGACAGATGTATTTTTTTTTTCTGGAAACACGATAACAATGCAAAGTAGAATAATTTTTTCTGGAAAATAATATACAGATTATAGAAACTTTAGTACAAGGATACAATGTGCATAACAATTTACGGAAAATCATTTGCCTACAAAGACAAAAAGACACTTTTAAGGTCATATTTGTAAGGTAGCAATTCACTACTAGAAAAGTTATCATTCTTAATTGTCTGACCTTTAGCTCCAGTTGCTAATCCAGTGCTGTGAGGATGGAAATCTGAGTCATTGACTGACTGAAACATAAATCGACAACACACTAGATTATGATTTCATTAAATAAACACATCATACACACCGATATCACAAAATCAAAATTGATTACCTTAAGAAAAGAGTAATTAAGTTGTAGAAGACAAATACAGATATACAGTAGTGACCAAACAGAGGAATGGAGTATTTTACACTTCATCTTTCCATCCTAGGATGAAATGGATATTAAAACTATAGATGGGAGACTCAACATGAGTTTAGCTCACAAAGTTCTGTAACCAGCAATGGCTTTTCGAAAAAGTAAAGAAGTGGAAGGAAAGCATAATTTAACAGGCGAAAAAATATTTCAACCTGGAAAATGTTTGAACCCTAACAATTAGGCAAATGAAGAAATGATCTCTGTTTGTGGGTAACTGAAAGGCTGGTAAAATACAAAGATAAATAGTTACTAAAGATTGACAGTTAATGGGAACATATGTAAATGGTCACAAAATGAGTGCATGACGGGCGAATAGTACCATCTTTCTACTCTAACAGCACTTGATTGAATTTTGATATCAGCAATTTAATTATGTAATAGTAAACAGAGTGTCAACTTGGGATTATGCTTCTTTTTAGTTGTTAGCTCAAAGCAGAAATTATATTACCAACTCTCCCAGATTTTTCTGGTCAAAATGTAACATAAGCAGTTAAGCACATGGAAAAAATCTTCCAAGGCTATCGATTAGTATCCTCTACCATATCTCAAAGAGCTTAAATGATGTATCAGCACTGCGTATTGCTAGAAAAGTTCCATCACAGCCAAATCATTCACATCTAGCCACATTCTGGAAAGTATAAGTTTGATAAGAAAACAGATAAAGTTGCATAGGGGAAGAAACAACAACCTCTAACACTAAGCAAACAGATTACGTTCCGAAATATGTCAACACTAGTGCTTTGTCATGCTTTCTATGACCCTAATTTAGATCGGGAATAACACTGTAATATAGAACAGAACCGGTTGTTAATTATAGTCACAGAATCATATACATTCTAATTAGAGAAACTAAAGCGCAAACATACAAAAACATACAATTATCACGAACTAAAGAGCATGATAGTAGGAGAGAACCAATTAATAATAAAGAACGCAAAGACAAGCCCAGTGTGCATGAAAGCTGAGAAATAGGAAAGCACTCCAGTTATGTTAAGGCTAAAGAAAAAGCTCTTCGAGAGTCAACCTAAAAGTTGAGAACAATTTCTAGGCCAATTTACACTTACGTACGTGGTCTTGAAAGTTCCAAAGAAGCTAATATATTCAGTGTGGTTTTGATAAATTTACAGATGCTAAAGATTTTTTACATGGAACGCGAGTAATGACTTGCTTGGTTGCAGCTTTTTAGAAAAACAAGCTGTACTTTTGAGTTCCAGGAGGTTTATTCAGTTTAAGGATTCTATCTTTTCCAGGCAAAAATAAAAAAAAGTTCACTTTAAAGATGGACAAAATTCAGTCTAGCTTTAAGCAAAAACGAATGGCGTCGAAGCTAAAAAGCTACAACCAAATAATGCCTAAGTACCCATGATTGTAAATTTGTAATGAATAGGAAACACGTAATCAATCATTAAACAATTGAAGCTTAATTCAAAAGAGGATTGGGAAACGAATAAAAATATTTAATAAATATATATAAATAAACACCAAAGAGAAAAGCATTGCCTAATTCAAAACATGCAAATGAAGACAAAGCAACCGCACTTGTGACCTGCCTAAAAATACATACTGAAATGAAAAATCTCTAGTTTCTTAGAGCATTCACATGAGTTCATTTATAATGATAATCTATTTTACATCACGAAACTTTTACAGTTATATAATTATATTGAACCTAAATAGATACTCAATTGTGATGTGCCCGGGCCCGTTGCACGTCTTGGGTGTACTGTGAGGGAAGGATGAAAAGAACACCCATCGGGGAGTGAAATAGAACATGAATCTTTTACTTCGTTGAGCTTCAAAGCATTCTCGCCATTTCACTCACCATTACTATGGGAATCACTTTTGCATCTTATACCTCCAGGAATAGGAAAAAAATGACAAAGGATCCAAAAAATTGAAAAATTGGATCTACGTCCAACGGATCACACAGACCAAGAAAAAGTTACGGCTAAGCGGTCGGGCAACCTCAAGTTAGTAGGACATATTATACTATTAATCTGTCTTTACGTTCCAAAATTGATACTCAACCCTCTACCTGCACTATCAGATGAATTTTTGTGTATGCAAATGTGCCATGCACATGGGAAGTATGGACCAGATTCTGAATTATATTGTGACGTTGATGACGGACCTTAAAAATTAGGTCCAGTGCGGGAGTCTCACTTTCTGGCTAGGAGCCAATGATAGAATTCCTTTCTAGAGCTTGGCCCGTGCTTCTCGTTAATGTTGCGTAACATGCGCACAAATAGCTAAGATCAATGGCTACTTGGTGGTTTGATCACCATTCAACCTCCTCCGCCTTACGGAGTAGTGAGCAAGTATGAACCTCTAGGGTTTGAGATAAAAATATAAATATGAATTGAATGTAAGTAGGGTTTAATAATACTTGATAATCAAGTGTATGTCTGAGTTTGTACGGGTTCAGATGATCTTTCCCATTGATTTTGAACTCCTTATATAGGTGGAGGAGACGATCTAGTGCGTATCTTTCTTGATGGATATGATCTTGCCAATCACATTTTCTGCATATCTTCACGTATCACTAATGTCATGCTGAGATACATTCAGTTATACCTCCGGTATCTTTTCCACCGTCTTGATTAGTCCGATGGGTTAATGATATTGCTCATCGTCAGCGAGGGGAGCCCTTCTAGGGTCCATAACTCTTCGTATAAGCCTCAAGAGCGTTCATATGCCTTCTTGCTCCCTTGGATAGTCGAATATCCTTTAGCGAGGAGGCCCTGACGTGGGCTCCTCGCCTGTAGTTTAGTCTACTGATTGACATACCTTCCTTTATGCTCAAGAAATGTATCTTTAAGGGTTTGACCCTATCTCTATGGGATATATTCCGTGTAGATTTTGTGTCTTCTTTCCTTTGAGAAATATTTGATTGACGGCCCAATTTTATAAGTATCTTTTGGAGAATATCTTGTTGGTCAACCCCTCGACAGGGGGAGAGGGTCATAACCCTATCTGCTCCCCTCGCTAGGGCGATTAATTACCATTTACTTCTAGGTTAATTGCTAGGTCAGACCGCGTTTATTGCATTAAATGCGGAGTTCTAACCCTAAATTTTAATATCTATCAACAACTCTCCAATAGTGGGAGTGCGAGGATCAGACTCTCGCCGTTTTGAAGTCCTTGTTCTTTCTCTTGGAGCTCTTGCTTTATTCTTCTACTTGTGAGAATTTTCATCTTGTTCATGTTCGAGGGGCCGAAGGCCACCATCAAGGCCTGTCATTCTTTATCCTCTCCTCGATCGCAAGGAAGGGCTGTCTTCCCTGGTTAATTCCTTTCTCACCACCCGTTGTCTCAAGTAGCAACATGAAATGAGTTAGTAGGAGAAGTGGTAAGGATTTTTTTTGCCATGTGTCGTGTTTAGACAGTTCTCTTTTACTACAACGTGCGGCAACGCCCCAAATGAGTGCGCTAGTGGGTCTTTTCCACTTCTCCATTCTTGCACGAATGCTAAAAAGCGGGATAGTGTGCCTTCATCATTAGGGCCTTTATATACGTGAGTTCGTGCTGACTCCAAATGTATTCATAATTTTGTGTTTTGGGCAAATTTTCTTCATCTTCAATTCGGAGAAATTTTCTTTTTTTAGAGAGAGAGAGAGACTATTTTTTCAGAAAAAATAGAGCCCTCCTCCCATTAGTCTTCCTCTATATCAATCTCTTCCAGTGATCTAGAAACCCTAGTTGACAAGCTGACGGGAGACGTTGGGGGACCGGCCATTGCGGCGGTCCCTTTGTCCATTGTTGTGCCTAGGGTGGTGCCATGTGTCGTTTGCTCCTCTAGTGGATTTGCAGGTTGTGGTGGATCCGTATTTGATTCCTTCCTCTTCAAGTCGCAAGAGGCATTGTGTAGACTCGCTTTCTTACACCACACCCTCCAGTTCTATTGAGGTGATGAGGCATGAGCTGGCTTCGTGTCACGTTCGTCGGGGTTGTAGCTCCGCACATGTTGATCCCTCGACCCCAGATAGAGTCGAGAGGCCTCCCCTCGAGAGGGAAATTCCCCTACCGAAGGAGGAGACTTTTGATGTTGTTTTTGAGGAGTAGAATGCTTCTCAGGATGAGGCCATTCCCTCAGCGAGGAGTGCTCCCTGAGTGGTCCCCCTAATTGATCATTTGTAGACCCTTCCTTCGTGCACAGTCGAGGAGTTGGCTAGGGACCCCCGAACAGCATAAATTCTTCCTAATTCATGGGTAGGGAGACTTCCTGTTGTTGTGAATAGGCTCTGGCACCTTTCTGAGGTACGAATTTGGGTGCTTTCCTTATCTTTTATCTTATGAATTATTTTGCCTTCACATGACATATTCTCTTTTTTGGGCCCTTCCTCGGATGCCGAGAGACGAGAGTTCTTTGCCTCTTTTGAGTGGATGGAGGACATATGGAATGAAGGACTGAGTGAGTCTCTTACTGAGCTGGCTGGGCTTAAGGCGTCCATGGGGGAAGCCAAGGCTAAGGAATTGGCGAATAGGTCGGCCTTCCAAGAGAGGTTATAAAAGCTGGAGGTCGATGTCCTTATTCCAAAGGATGATCTCCCCGACCTCTTCCATGTGGTGAGGCAAGAGGAGCGATAGAGGATCGAATATCAAAACAAGGATGATAATGCACGTCTTCGCTAAGTGGGGGTGGGGAGGGTCAATGCTGCGACCCTGACGGCACATACTATAGCCCTTCAATCAGTAGAGATTCCTTTGGACGACTCTCGCTAGACACGCTTCATGTTCCCTTACGCCCTCCTCCTTCTCATAGCGAGATAGAGGGTGTACTGTCCACATTGCCTCCTCTCCCGGGATCCGAGGTGATATTCTCTCTGTCTTTTCCCTTTGTCCTTCTGTTTCTCTTCTTCCTTTATTGATTTTCTTTATGTTGTCCCAGGTTATCTCTAGGTATCAGATGGGTGAATCGTCGACGAGCGCTGCTTTGAGAAGCAATTCCTAGAAGTTGTCCTCCTTTCGCATAGAGAGAGAGAGGTTGTTGGAGTCCCTTCGGGTGCACGATGCCGAGATAGAGGACATTTGATCTCCATGCTCGGGAGATGGAGGAGATTCATTTGAAGAATCAGGCTCTTGAGGCAGCCCTCTTTCTCTCGCAGACTTTTCAATCAGAGGGCCCCCCTTTTTTGGCCCTTTCCCCGTTGGGGACCGATTAGTTTGCAAAATATGGTGTGACGATCGAACGGTATCAGAGGATATGTAATAGGCTCAGACTTGAAAATGGCGACCTCAAGGGAAAGGTGGAGTCACTCGAGGTTACCAATACAGATTTCATGGTGCATATAGACCGGGTCCTTGCTTGCACAGGGCTCTTCGAGGAACTAGAATGGGAACCTTTATCGGATGATGTTGTGATGGCAGATGTACCTGCTCGAGCCTCTCGCTGGCGTCTACCGCCACATGCCCCTCGATGGTGCTTGGTAGTTCCTCCCTCCTTAGCACCTTCCCCGCCCTGTCACGGAGTACCCCCACTCATTGAGTTTGGTTGGACGGCTAAAGAAAGAGAAGTACGACCTCCAGGTTGAGGTTCGCAACCATGATTCCCGGATTGCTAAGCTGGTGGAGAGAGAGGCTTCTCGGGGGTTGCTTATGGATGAGAGGGAGCCTCCCAAGGAGCACATTCTGTGCAATTCTCATAGGGTCACGTAGCTGAGGGGGTAGCTTATCTCCTTTGAGATGAATCATGACTGGATGTGTCGTCAGTTGGACGATGCCCCGAGCTCAATTGATGTCTTTCGAGTGTACTTCAAAGATTATTCTACTGTGAGGTCTCTAGATCATCAGATCTGTGATGCTGATGGGCATGGTCATTTGACGGAGGCTACAGAGCTTCAATCCTAAAGAAGGGTCGCGAAAGAGAAGCTTTCTGTTTCCAAGATGAACCTAGTTAGATGTTTTGGGCCTGCTGAGCCTGCGCATGTACTCGTTTTCTCTTTTTTATTTTTAGTTTTTTGGTTGTAATAGCAGACATCTTGTGTATAAATTTGGTTTCTGCTTTTCGCTTTTTCGTAAATTTTCTTGCATGTATTTTTATGCTCTCATTGCAGTTTCTTTTTATTACTCGCCTCTATCTATTTCTCCCCTCTGGTTGCAGGGGTGAACCAGCGACTTTTACCTGGTGAGGGTTGCTCATCGGGGTAGTTGATTGGTAAACAGTTATCTTGGCATCCGTAGTTAGCTCCCACGGTGTTCTCCTTTGATGCCATGTTTACGCAATTTTTTCTTATTCTTCACAGTTTTATCCCTTTCGTCGAGAAACCCGTGTAGGCAGAAGTAGCATTTTTCTTCTCATATAATCCTCTTTATCTTGACGACCTGCGAGTTAACGCCTATAATTGCGGATGGAGCCCCCTGACAATGAGAGGGGCCCTTTCCTAACTTGGATCAACGCAAAACTTTAACCCTTGTATAGTTTCCGTGTACCTGGGCAGTAACCGGAGGGTTCCTAAGCGCCCTCCCCCGGAGCGCGGACTTCAATTATCCTTGATGCTCCTTCTTTTCATAAGTGGTTACGCGACGGAGCACAAGCTCCCCATCTTTGAATTTTCTGGTCCTTTTGATCTTTCCAACATATGCTATGTTAGTCTTTCTCTGGAATTCTTCCATGGTGAGGGCTGTTTTGATTCTCCCCACTTCAGCCATGGTCAACTCTTCCTCGATCCTTCAATCGTTCTCTTCCGATGTAACTAACGTGGTTCTTAGCATCAGGATTCTTACTTCCGTAGGGATCACCGCCTCTATCCCGTAGGCTAGGCTAAATGGTGTTTTTTTGGTGGTCTTTCTGGGTGTCGTTTGGTATGACCACATGATGGAGGGTAGCTCCTTAGGCCACCTTCCCTTTTTTGCTTGGAGCTTTTTCTTGATTCAGTCTTGGATGGTCCTATTGGATACTTCAACCTGGCCATTACTCTGAGGATGAACCGGAGTCGAGAAGTACTGTCTTATTCCATGTCTTTGGCAAAATTCCCTTACTCTTCGATCCCTGACTTGGGGCTATTGTCACCTATGAAGTAGTACAACACCCCAAACCTTGTTACTACATGTTCCCACATGAATTTCTTGACATCCGGTCCCATTATGTGTTTCAGGGGCACTACCTCTATCCACTTGGTGAAGTAATATGTGGCTACCAGCAGATATTCCACATGCTCCACCGCTCTCACGAGTTTTTCGACAATGTCCAGTCCCCACTTGGCGAAGGCCCAGGGGGATGTTACCGTCATCAGGTACTCTGCAGGTATCTTCGGGATAGGGTTGTAACATTGACACTTATCGCATTTCTTCGTATAGACTTCGGTGTTTCTTTGCATGTACGACCACCAATATCTTTGGGTGAGCGCTCTGTGAGCGAGGGTGGCATCATGCTGCATGACTTCCACATGACCCATCATGTAATTCCTCAAGGATGTCTTGTATCGATTTGGGGGGAATGAAACATAGGTAGGACCCCATATAGGACTTTTTGTACAAATTCCATTCGTCGAATAACCAAAATTCCAGGGCCCTCTTTCGGATGGTAATTGTCTTTGCTTTGTCATCGGGGAGTATCCCATCGTGGATGTACACATTAAGAGGGGTCATCCAAGATTCTGCATACATGGAAACTGTCAAGACTTGGACCATCTTTCTTTCTATAGTTGGCTCGGAGACCTCATCCATGGGTATCGTTCTCCCCTCTCGGGACTTCATCGAGGAGGCTAAGGTGGCCAAGGCATTTGTGTGTGTGTTCTCATTTATTAGGACTCGTACGAGCTTGAATTCATGGAACTCGGAGATAAGCTCAACGACCTTTTGTTGATACATGATCATCCTTTCATCTTTCTCTTGATAATCTCCAAAGACCTGGCTGACTACCAGCTGGGAGTCGGAATGGACAACGATATGCGTGCACCCAAGATCTTTAGCGAGGATCATTCTAGCGATAAGTGTCTTCTCCAGGGTGATCTTATCGCTTGAGACGATGATCATCCCTGCCCTGAACCCATCTCTGGTCAAGGATCCATCGATGAAGAGTTCCCATCTTGCTTTTGGCTCGTACACCACAACTCCTTCTAGCTTTCTCGTGAATTCCGCAATGAATTTGGTGAGGAAATGACCCTTGATAGCGGTCCTTGGTTTAAATTGTATGTCGTATCTACCGAGCTCTACTGCCCAATTGGCCATTATGCCCGAGATCTCAGCCCTTCGAAACATTTCTCAAACAGGGTATGTGGTGTGCACCGTGAGTTGATGGGCTAGGAAATAGTGAGATAATTTTTTTGTAGACATCATCAGCGCCAGACCTAACTTCTCCATTGGAAGATATATATATTTATGGTTTGTAGTATGGTTGGATTTCGGACTAATCACAAATTATCTCCTGAAAAGTGATCCAAATACGATGCGATTATAAATCAAGCACCGTCTTTTGACCCGGGAATATCTCATCCGGTCAATGCCACAATGTCAAAATGCTCTTATCAATCAACGACAGACGAATGATAATATAGACAATCATGTCTCTGCATCTAAAAACTTTTATCAATCGACGAAAGGCGAATGATAAAGTAACTTTCAAATGCTTTAAAACCTGGTGAAACCACTTGAAAGACATCTCAACTCCTCAAGAATATGCTTTTGATCGTATGGAGGTTGTGTAAAGAAATCATGAGTTTTTTTCCAAATATCACTTGTTTTCTCGAATATCTTATTACTCAATAATGCACGACATGACCTATAGGAGTATAAGGCCTCATATTTGACAAATCAATTTGGTTTTACCAAATATTTTAATTTTGGAACAACATGTCAAAAATCGTTGTCACTTAGGATTTTTTAGGCAAATAGTTGATGAAATTATGTGGTACATTGTTACCCAATATTTCTAGACAACCAACTACCCCACAAGTATTGCCTAAAGTTTCATAATTTAAAGTCGGTCACATTCACAAAGGAATTTGCTCAAAAATACTTTAAATTATTTTGAGAAATTTCATAAACAAGCAAACCATAATCCAAAAGTATGATCCAAATGGAATAATCATAACCCAAATGGAAAGAACATAATCCAGATGAGCTACACATCAGCTCAAGTATTTATAAAAATAATAAAGAAATGTATCAAACTGTATTTGAGCCACAAAAATAGGGGTATCAAGAGTTTCCTTTCAGTTAGCTTCAACTTTTTCACCCTTATGATAGTTTTCAACTATGTAAGGAGTAGTCTTGCATGACCTTTGTCATTTATAGCAGAGAATTTGCTCATTAGCTCTTGATTCAGGACGACGGGCCCAATTGTTCCTTCCGATGATTGTTTTGGAGTCACAAGTCTTCGGTTTGGTCTACTATCCAAACCTCGCTTGGCTAGACGAGCGTCAAGCTCGCGATAACTCATTTGTCATTGAGATGACTAACCTGGTATATGTTCTCAATCTGAAGACATTGTCCACAAAGAGTGTTAGAATCAAGAAAATACATTGTCATTGACCCAATAGGATGATTGATCACTCATCAAATGAGTCCATTTTCTCATCCAATAATAAATGGGTGATGTGATAAGGAACATTGTGTATTTATATTCACGATACTAGTTATGCAATAAGTTTTCCCATCTAGTAATTTTAATGAATGATCACTGTAATTTGTTAATTTCAGACAATTGTTCACCATAGATGTTATCAGGTTCGACATGTGGCGGCGGAATAAAATCAACGCCTTTGCCTTCATCTATCAAGTAACAACAACTACGTGTTTTACTCATCAAAGACTGCATCCAAAAATTTGGGCATCACATGTTCACACATCAGGGTGACTAACATGTGGTGACGAAATAACATTATCGTCTAAACAGTTATTTCACAAGTATGTTTTGCAATTTTCCTCATCATAGATGTTATCCAACATATGTTATGAGTTCTGAATTAGTTATCATATAAAACGACATGTTTATATGTCTTCATATGGTTTTTAAATGCACAAACTTTGTTTCGAAACAACAGGTTTGAAAAACACTACTTTTGCTTTTAAGGTGAATAAGTTCTCATTGATCGAACGACGGGCCGATACTGAGACACCAATTCGGTGAAAATACATCTATTTAGACACACTCGAGGAACTTATTATCTACTCAACTCATTTCGGTAGCTAGCCTACTCGAGAAAAATTCATAATTATTCCAACTTAAATGTGAATATATATGGTTTCGCAAATTTCGTACCATTTAGATGATAGTAATAATATACATAGATGTTGCAATTGTGATAAACTAATTAGTACATATTAGAACAAGGTTTACACATATTAGCAATATCTAATCAATTTACATTCATGTGGGCTACGACAATCGATTTGTTTAGTTAACATGTGATTGTTACCAAGTAGCCAATTATTCACTTATCATGCATGTATATAAGTCAATGTATACCAAACAGTACATAAAATTAAACCCACATGCTGTTTGATAAACATGGAACAAACTAAGGGATTCCAGTTGTAAAATCAGTAAACTATATTGAGTTTCAGAGAAATTACAGTCATTCCTAATACTTGGGCGCGTTTCTAGTTACTCCCTATGTTCTAAACATAACAGATTTACATTTACAAATTTAATAGTAGTTACAGAATTAAGTCTTGTGTACGTTTGGTAACGGTTCAGTGATTTATTCTATTTACCAAAAGTATGGATATTCATGTATAACCAATTAACCTTAACCAATACGTAACGTCAGAAGCAAACAAATTGTTTTAACACACAATATTTGTAAATCTCATGTACTTCACATGTTTGCAAAAGTTAATCGAATATGTGTACCCACACACCAGGCCCATCTTAGTAACAAAACAAGATAAGTCGTTAACCTGGTGAATTTCATGTAGTATACAAATTTTATATATTATTGTTGCTAAGCATGAAGTTATTTTGATCTAAATCAAATATAACTTAGCAAATTAAACCAAGCAGATATACAATATCAATAGTCTACATAAGTTTGTAAATCCTAGCATACAAGTCATGGTGGATTTAATTATATGTACTATCTCTTGGTTATTAACGCATGTACAGGGGTACTCCAATCCTAGCGTGTGCCGATTATTTATACAAGTAATTAATTGTTCAAGAGTTAGGAGTTACTGATGAACAACAAACGGTTTATGTATGTTTCATGCGAGATTACACTAACCAACAAATTCATATAGCGAATTTAGACAAGATTATTAATAGGTTATTGCAATATTAGCCCATACTTACTACACATGTGAATATATGTCAGATGCTCAGTGTATGAATTACTAGCATAAAACTTGATTTGTCAACATATTATTACAATATCCGGGAACTTAGCATGCAATCAATGAAACTACTAATATATATTGTCCTTAAAACATCTATAATAGTGTTGTTATCTCTAATATGAACTAAAAATGTTAACTAACTGTCTCCCCATTAGTTGTGTTAAAGTGTGTGTTAACTTTATTGAGGTTAAAAATATTGTTAAAAATAACAATATTTTTAATTGTTATTACTTGATAACATGACAAAAAAGTCTAAATCACATCCACAATTTATTGCTATTTCTCAGGCATATATTTTCTATCTCTACCATACTGCTATTTATTTTTTCACATCACCTATCCATAATACTATATTTTGAATAATTAATTTTTAATTAAAATAGATAACATTGTTAAAGTTAAAATTAATGTGGATGTTTAACTTAATATACTTATGTGTCATTTAATAGATTTTTAAATAATAATGTGTCACTAGTTAACAATAAAAAATTAACAAAACTATTGTGATACTCTAACCATATTCGTCTTACTCATTATAGTTTACACTTTACATTCGTTTTGCATGCAGGCCAATTCAATTTTTGATTGCTTTTAACCACACCTATATTAAATCGTAACACACACGTTGCGTGTACAATACGTATATAAATATGATTTCGGATAAATGAATTTAAAAATTTTAAAAATAAAATAAAAAATGATGGAATGAATATAGTAAATTAATAATCGTAAATGAGTAATAGAAGTATGAGTGAGAATTAGTATATTTGTTTAGTTATTTATATATTTGAATTGCATTATGATATACGAGTAATTAGTAAATTAGAATAGAGATATTTTTGAAAAAAAATTGGCAAAAATTGACAGATTCATTTTTTTTGGTTTGAATTATATTAATAGTATAATGTGCGCAATAGTAGCAATATCAAACGCATACAGAGTTTGTAACATGTAATTATCTGCAGTGTATGGTTCATGACAAAAGCAGTACATTACGGCCAAAAAAAATTAAAAAAATTATGTACATTTCTCACGTTGTGAAGGTCGATAAAACAAATTTAGTCAAAACTTTCAAAAGAATTATACTCAATTTCCATGTTGATACCCTTATCTCCGAGTTTTGACCCAACCTCCAAGCGAGAAAATGGTTCAAATGCTCTAAATAAAGGAATATTTTTTTCGAGCAAAAATGTCGATAAGATGTTGTAAGCGAATTAGTTCAACGTAATTACGGTAAGACAAATAAGACAAATGTAATAAGTAATGTGCAGAAAGAGCTGTAAGCTCTTGTATTCATATGAATGTATATGTACAATACAAAACACTCACCCATTTATATATTGTAGAGATTGAGACAAGTTATATCACACACATAATGATCATTAGTACATAAATTTCTAACTGCCACTAACCCATAAGTGAAAATCTAAAGTCTTGTAACATCCATATAGTAAATAATTTACAACAATTATTACTTATCATTTATCATAGAGACTTAGTCCTCGTTTGGTTGCGGGATTCTTAATCCCGAAATTACGAATCTTATGGAATTACAATGGTATTAGAAATGATTATAGTATTTCTAATCACGGAAACTAATCCCATTGGGTTGTTAATTTGTAAAAGGTGTAATCGGAATTTTTTTTTAAACTTACAATTTTACCGTTCCTCTCAACAAATGTAAGCAAAAATATACATATATTTAATATTATGTATATACATGTGTAAATAATAAATATATATGCATAATATATACATATTTATTATTTAATATATATACATATGCATATATTTATATATATATATATATAAGCTACAAAAAAGTTTAGAAATAAATCGTTATTCCACCGCAATTTTTTTTTAAATGGCTACAATTTTTTTGTACGCCTCCACATCATAAATTTGTCCATACGTATTTAGAAATAAGCAAAAAAAGTTTAGAAATAAATCATTATTCCACCGTATTTATATAAATTCTTACGATGGTTGGCCTTTCACGAAATGTATTAAAAGAACTGTCCGATTATCTTTCATATTATATGTATATTAGTATATATATGATTTTTTTAATGAGTATATATATGAATTAGTGTGTGTAATATGCATGCAAACATTTATATACGAAGTGACACAATCCCCAAATGGTTGCACCGAGTGTTTGGAATTAAATTTATAAATAGTCAAACCACTTTAATGCGGAGTGGTTGGAGACAGAATTGGCATTTTTCTGTCACGAAAATGGGACGGATAAGCGATGGAAACGCTTTAGAAACAGACGTGCTTAAATTAATTAAGTTTCTGGCACATTTTTTTTTATGGACAATGTTGATTTTTTTTTTTCAGATAACTATAATTTAAATAGCCGAATTAGCTAGAAAGAAATTAAACATCAAAACACAAATTATTTACATTAGATAAATTGTTTTGAATCCAAAAAAACATTAATATTAAATTATAAATGATACATTAAATCTCCTCGCTTCCATCACTTTCGATAATTATCGGAGACTCTTCGAAGTTGTCGTCAATCACTATTGGCAACTCATCTGGATCGATTGTTGCCGGGCGATGTGTCCATGCTTCCCAAATTTCACTATCCATCCAAATTTGTTTAAACTCCCTTTTCATTATTTTCGATACCCATCCTGGATATTTACTCTTGCATAGAGCAATAAACGCATTGTATACATCGTCGTTGACGTCAAAAGACCATGTGAAATAAACTTTTTTACAAATTTTTATTATTAAATTAGTATATATTATTTTGAAGAATATATATTATTAACACAAAATTTTAACAATGAAATTTACTTTCAATTGCTCAAAATAAAAAAAGTTCAAATCAATTGAAATGTTGTTCCAATTCCAACCATCTATTTCTTGACGCTTGCTAAATATTTTTGGAAGCCATAACTTGATAGACGGACAAATACTACAAAAAATAAAAATAATAATAATAAGTGATATAAAAAAACAACACAATTTATAATTATAAAAAAACACGCATAACATTCACTTTTCCCGCCATTGGAATTTTGATCAAACAGATTCGAATGCGCGAACTCATGATAAAAGTTTGGTTTATAAATTTTCAAGAATTTGAATAAGTAAAACTGTGGGGGTGGGGGATAATATATAGATTAATTAGTCACGAAAATATGACGGAATAGCTACAAAATACGATTATCAATGAGTCAACCGACGACATGTGAGTCAAATCTATCGTTAAAGAGAGTGCCTGTTTGGCGACGGAAATGCTATGCCAAATATTTGACTATTCTACGGAAAATGATGGCCCACCATTTATTATTATTCGTCGCTATTTTATCGCAGAACCGAAACAAAAAAGTACTCGATTCAACGGTCAATGGGAAAAATTATTTGACTTTATTATTTATCGTTGTTTTGTCGCAAAAATAACACTAAAGTTAACGCCAATGTTTCTGTCGCTAATTGGTAGTTGTTCCGTCGTCAGGTCACGGACAGAATTTTCCGTCGCCGTTGTCGGCGTCTGTCAGTTTTCTTATAGTGATGGTTCTCCATTAGTGACCTGTATTCTTGCTAATGGTATTATTGTTAGAATGATATACTAAAAGGCATGATTTATTGTTGTTTTTAGTATTTATTTATTAACAATGAATGATTTATTTGAGAATAGTTTTGAGTAATGTTGTACATGTTATTTATATGTACATGTGTCTTTATTCTGTATAGTAAGTGATTTGGTGTGTAGAGTACAGTTTACACACGGAAGATCAAATTACTGATTCTAACAGAATATATTTTATCGTTTACAAGTTTAGATGGAGTGGACAACCATCGGTATAGTTGTAGCACATAGTTTTAGTAGATCTGTCTTGACTACAGGGAACGGTTAAGTTCCGACTCTTTGTTCTAGTATATTTAAAGTATATTGAACATGATAAAGTGGTATTATTTTATGGTACTGATCATAATAAAATAATTATATCTAAGGAATTATTATGATTACTTATACTCTTAATCCCTAGATTATTTTCGATACACGTATTTATAATATATACTGCTTTGATTTGCAAATGATGAGATTTGTTGTGATCAACAAACCCATACGTTGGGCAGTGATATTATTTATATGGTGTGTGTCTATAATCGAAGAAATTCACGTCCCTTAACAAGGATTGATGATATCCCCTCGAGAAGCTTATAAGTTTTGATTGTGTCAAATCTTGCAAGTGGATTTTATACCCCACACAACAAATAAGTTAAGTGGAAAGGCGAGAAAATAATATGCCGAGTAAAATAATTGTCAGTAATTTATTTACTCGGTGGATATCTGTGATCTTAACGTGAGGAGAAAATTAAGTATTTAATAATGCGCTCTCAAATATTATTTGAGAAGGAATTAGAGTACAATTATATTCTCTAGTGCAAATGAATATAATTTACCGATAGAATATCATAAGATTGGTAAAGTATTAATTATATAATATTATATTAATCTTGTTAATAAGATTATATAATATTTATTAATTAAGTGCTAATCTAAGTAAGGTTAGAGTTATAGGTGAGGTAGAAATCTTTTCCTTCTTGTGCACTAAGTCCCTATTGTAGCCTATATATATTGTTCATATATTAAATCACTGACGATTTTATGTTTAACAAATATATTATATTCCTTAATACACTGCTTAACTTATTTGACGTATCGGATAATTAGTCCACCTAAAGGGTTTAATACTGTCTAAACTTATAAGCTCTTAATGGGGTATAATCAATCACATTAAATGGGACGTGAATTACTTCAATTAACAATAAACACCGTAATAAATAATATTGTCATTCAACTCATTGAGTTTATTGACTCATAAATGGTCTCACTGTTTTATGAATCAAAACAACAAATATTAAATATACATGTCATATTAATAATATTCGAATTAAGAAAATAAACATTTGTCACGATCATAAGACATTAATAATTCTTTATAGTAAGCACAAGCATCATAATCTTAATGCAGTACTGTTTAATACACACAAAGTGTATTGACACATGGAGCTGTAACTCAACCGTTCACTGTAGTCAAGACAGACTACTAAAATCAGGTGTCACAACTCTGATGGTGTGTCCAACTCCATCTAAAGTTATAAACATATAACTTATATTATATTAGAATCAATGATCTAATCTTCTGTGTGTAAACCGAACTCTACACACTACACAATCTACTAATAAAATATTAGACACTTGTTTAGCAAAACAAACTAAATAACCATAGCTCATTAAATACTCATAAAATTAAATAATTTTTATTAAATGAAATAATAATAAAAAAGAAAGCATGTATTTTAGTATATTGCCAATAGGTTACGGGTTTGACAACTCATGTTTCTCTTTTGGTTTTGTAAAGTCCATTCATTCAAGAAACTCTTTTGAAACTCAAACGCGCAGGAATTTAAGGATCAAACCCCAATTTCTTTCTCATATCATAGAGCTATTCGCAACTGAGTTCTTGACGCCTTGACTAAATGTGGCTTTTTAAATAAGGGACTTTGGTTTTTTTCGCCATCCAGATTTAGAATATAACTATGATTTGCACTAGTAAGACGAAAAAGCTTAGCTTCCAAGTTAAATATCTGATTTGAGTAAATTTTGAATTGATATACTTTATAAAAACTAATTAAGTATTAGTCACATTTTTCAAAACTATTTAAGTATTACTTTATTTCCCCTATCTAATCAATAAATAAAAAAATAGAAAATTTTCAAAAAATCAAAAAGGAAAAAGGAAAAATAAAAATAAAATAAAAAACCTGAAAAGCTTAAAAGGCAAAACCCCGAAAAAACAAGAATAAAATTTGAAAAATAAAAAAAAATCCCAAAAAAATTTAAAATCAACAAAAAACCAAAAACGCAAAAAAAAAAAAAAACAGTCTGACTCTTTTGATGTCATTTTAAAAACAGTCTGGGTAATTTTAAAAAATGTCTAAGTAATTTTAAAAATAGTTTGGGTAATTTTAAAAACAGTATGAGTTGTTTTAAGTTATTTTAAAAACAATCTAAGTCGTTTTAAGTCATTATAAAAACAGTCTGAGCCATTTTACAAACATTTTAAGTCGTTTTAAATCATTTCAAAAAAGTATACGTCGTTTTCACTACAAGAAATGTGTCTGTTAGCCAAAAAAAAATTTGTTGGTGTTTAACCTATTTCTGTTGTAAATTAAGATTAACAACAGTTTAGTAACAAAAACTGGTTTGTTAATATTTGTCTCGTTGCAGATTTCAACAACTAAATTAGCAACACATGATTATCCTTAGTAACATAAATGTAACATGGCTTTCTGTTGCTAAATCAGTAACACGTAATTGTAACATATATTTTATATTGCTACTTGGCTAGTTTTTTGAAGTTAAAGGCAACATGATTTGTAACATAAATGTTTTTGAAGCAAACCTATTACAATTTTTAACTATTAAACTACATGAAATATATTTATTTAATGCTTTTATTGTAGCAATTTCTATAATTATTGTATGCGTGAATTTAACAAAAAGTTACCAAAACATAAATAATCAGTAATTTAACAAACCATTTATAACTTATTAAGTGTAACATTTACAATTCAATTAACTAACAAAAGCACATAAACAAGGATTCAAATATACCATAACAAAATAGATCCAACTATCAACTAGGATAACTACCACGCGAATATTTCCGAACTTTTACATAACCACTTCTTCCCGAAACATATTACATGAACAAATCATCAAATTGTATGAAAGAGCTAGAACTCGTTGGCTTTGAAGTTTGCATTTACTAAAACAAGAAGATTCGTTGCACAACAAGAACCATGTCTATATGATCATCAATCGACAGATGAGGTTGGCTTCTTGTTTTATTTTGACTAACCTTCTTCAAATATGGACAAGTAATCATTGGATCACGAATGAGTTCTAACTTTGTTGTCTTGAATTGAACAGCGCCTGCAATTGAAACAATATCAAACTGAAAAACAGAATCACGAGCATTACAAATATCAACGCCTAACAAAACTAAGCTAATTAACAACAATGGAAATGGGATAAATACCAACTAATTGCATAAAACAATAAAGTACTACTGCAGTTTAATGAAACACTAATGTAACCGGAAAAAACTACTGCAATTTAATATATTATATGCTTTCTTAAGCCAAGTGACTTCATCTGTAAATCAATTGTGTTTGGTGTTGCCTATTTGGTACTATAAACAACATAGCCAGAAGGAGAAGTAAAAGAAGTGCAGTCGGTATGAAATTTTTGTGAATTTTGTAGACTTCTAGTTAAGATATGTGCACCTATACAATCTTATTTTTGTTTGGGTATCTATAGTAGAGAATTTTAAAAACGGCGTGAAATATTATGTATCAACACAAGTAGGGAAGACAATCTTTTTGGACAAGGGTTATGACCAACGACAAATGAAAAAAACATGTTAGTACTTGTGATGGGAGAAAATATGCTCAAAATATGCAGTTTGATTACTCTTCCTATAGCTAGAGAATAGTTTACTACTGAGAACACGTGACACCTACAAAAAAAAAATCCTTCTTGCAAGAATAAGAATGAAGTAGTAATCAACATTGCAGTTGCATATGGGATGAAACTTCCTTTACAAAACTTCAATATCAATTGACAAACCAGAAGTCAATTAAATATGTCACCAAACCCATAAAATATTTAGTGCAATTTAAAGATACTGAAATCCAAATAATTCAAACTTACTTCAGTGTATATCAGATTGATTTTTCCAAAGGAGAGAATAAGCTCTGCAACACCTGGATACATGTAGCTTTATCATAACCCAATATTGGTACGAGGAGCATCTGAAGTAGATCATCAGTAAATTATTGATTAGAGACTAATCTAGGACTTTTTTTAAAGTAGTTGTACAATGTAAGAAACTTAGAGTAGGGATGAACTTATAAAATAAACAAACTGAAATTCCACCTAAGATTGGAGATAAACAAAGCCATCTATTATCTCCTCACTCTTTTTCGTCACTCTGTATTTCGAGTTTTCTCTTTTCTCAATTCCGCGTCTTCGCCCAAATCAAACAGTGACAACAGTTTGCCACATTGACAAAAATTAATTGTGTGTCCATGTGATGCCCCACAAATCTGGCTAAAATACGAGTAAATTATAGAAACTACATTCAACCTACATATAATGATGAAGCATATACATCACGTAGTCAAGTGGTTTCATTTCCGCAAATGTGTACGTAACCGGGTTGCCACACCGTCAAATCTTGGTCTGAAAAGTTAACAGACAATACTAATAAAGTGACTACAGAAAGAAGAAACAAGAAAACTTAAAATCATAAGTATGTGTAGACCAACTGTTCTCTTTTGAACTTCTTTTATGTATTCAATGGTTTTCTTTTGTGGTGTTATATCCCAAATTCTTTTAACAGTAGGTTCAAGAATACCCTATTCGGTTGGTTCTATTCAATTTTATGAACGTCCTCACACAACAGAAGAATATGAATAATTATAAACAACCGCATATACAATAAGTACTTTCTTTTCGTTAACTAAGTACTACTAATTAGTGAAGAGTGGGAAGTAAATGGTGCAACAACGTATTATAAATAGATGTTGTCACTCTCATATAAGTATGTTCAATTCTAGTTATTTTGGTCTGTGTTTACATGGGAAAAAAATAATATCCGGGAGAAATAATTTATAAAGTCTAACATTTATTTTAAACTACTAACATGTCAGAATTTAAGATGTTCCAAAATATGAAAAAACATGTAATTCAGCAACTATATATAATAGAAGTATAGCTTATGTGTACCGAAAAAAAATATAATAATAGGTTCATGAAAATTGACCATGGAAAAGAATGGGTGGAGCCGAGCAACCCGGGCCAATCGTGGAACTGGGTAGTGGGAAGATCTTTAAAGTTACTAACCTTCCATAATGTAAAGGGGGAAAAGACAGACATGTACAAAACTGTGAGAAGAAGAAGAAAAAAGCAGTAAGAAGAGTGTATAGGAGTAATTTTTTATTTGATTAATTTAATTGAACACCTTCAAAGCACAAAGTGGAAATCCAAAACATAAATTGAACCTGTAAATTGTGAGCCTGAACAAATTTCATCGCACATCTGTTTGGACCCAAGACATGTTTTAATTTGAAATAACCACTAAACAATCTCCAAAGTGTAAACATTTTCTTGAGTAAAACTGGAACTAATATAAAGATATGGAGAATTAGAGGAGTATATATATATATAGACAGAGTCATTTATATAAATAAATATATATATATATTGAGAGGAGAGTATGGACAATCTCAGTAGAAGAAAAGTAGTAAAAAGACTTGAGTGGCCGAAATTTTAGATTCAGGGCTTGTTTTTTTTATTTTGAGCGGAGAGAAGAGAATGAGATAAGTGTGTATTTTATTATAAGGCCTTGGTTTGCACGACAAAATGGATGGGATAGGATTAAAAGAGTAGTGGGACAATATGTAACGTGTTTGTTTTGTATTTTTGTACATGTATTACTAGTTCCATATGCATTTCAAATCCCAACCTGAGCATCATTTGGAATACCTTCATTAGGTGGTATTACAAAAGAAGTGTAAACTCATTCTTATATAAAGACAAAAATATCTCGAGTACTTAAAATAGAAAAACACACATTCGATCCATATCTATTAAAGATAATATTTTTATGAAATTAATGAATAGTTAACATTCCAATGTTTTTTTTTACTGGGTTTACCTATATCTCCAATTCACAATTTTTTTTAATTAGTAAGTTTTTATTTTTTATTACGTGAGACTTAATTTATTTTTTTAAATAGTTATTTATGTATGAAGTATTGCTTTGTGTTTGATTTTTTCTTGCAAAACATTTATTGTTATTTATAATTACCAATTATAAGATTTTTTTCTTTTAATTCAAAAGAAAGTATAAATTATGCATGTTATAGTTTTCCCTGAATTTGTATTAGTTGTATATTTAGTTTATGGATGGGTAAAATCGTAATTTTAGTAATTAGTCCGGTTGCAATACGAATGTAAACAAACACTACTTCGGATTAGTCATCCGGACTAAAAATACCATCATCATTTGTATAACCTCCGACATTAATAGTCCCGGGACTACTAGTCCCGTAACCAAACAAGGCCTAAGTGTTGATAAGAAATAGGGGGAAAGAAAAGATACAAAACAAAAATGAAAGGGGGGAACTCAAAAATAAAGGGTGGAAATATCAAAATAAAGGGGGATATCTCGAAATAAAGGAGGGAAGGGAACGAGACGATATTTATCAAATTAAATTCAAATTTTTTAAAATAAGTCATAAATTTTCTTAAATTTATATGTATGGATATATATATATTTTCTTGAAAAAAATATTTCATATGAAAAAAAAGACAATCTATGAGCAGAGACAAGTTTAACGGTGATGATTTGAATCATTAGAATAGTTTAACGAGTCTGACTCGGATCATTAGAGTTTAACGAGCATGACTCGTATCATTAGAATCATTAGCGTTTAACAAGTGTAATGATCACGAGCCCAAACTTTTCAAATAAGTCATGAGTCGAGTTTGAACGAGTTTGAAAAAGTATTTTGGGTACATTTAGTGGAGGACCTAGAAGTCTTGCGCGTGATACATTCACCCTCATAGTACCAAAAATCCTACCAGTATATGTATACTTTACATACAGATTTAATGTATTAGCCTCCCGTCTTTTTTTTCTTCTTAATTCTAACACTCATATATATGAATCCTAGCGACGCTCATAAGTCCATCCGAATCAAGTTGCTCCTTTGTAGCCCTAATCGTGTTCATTGTTATTCGCCGAATTCGAGAAGCTTGCTATTAACATTGCTTCATCTTGATTTTTGGCTATATGGATCTGATAGCCTGATTTAGGGGTTTAGAGATTTATGTGGTTAGGGGTGTTCGTTTGGTTTACGTGGTCTTTGGATAAAATACAGACCAAACCACTTGGAAATGATTGGCGTGGTTCCATTTTATCTACACTAAAATAAAAGAGCCAAACGAAACTCAAACATATCATTACTTCTAGGGATTAAAAACTTACAATTTACAACTCATAATGGACATAATCATGAGATAAAAGAAGTTATTGGAATGAATTGAAATACGCGAAAGGAAATTTACCGGTCTTTGGATAAAATACATACCAAATCACTTGAGAATAATTGGTTTGGTTCCATTTTATCTACACCAAAATAAAAGAACCAAACAAAAATTAAACAAAGCATTACTTCTAGCTAGGTGATTAAAAACTTACAAGTTACAACTCATAATGGTCATAATCATGAGATAAAAGAAGTTATTGGAATGAATTGAAATACGCAAAAAGAAATTTATCAGGATTTTTTTACTAACTATCATCATATACTATTTTTTAGATATAAATATAAATATATAAATCTAAATATAATATATATATCATCATCATCTTTATAGCAACAAGAAACTTTTGCAAATTAGTGATAAATCCTCTTATTTTATGTTGTAAACAAAAATTATAACAACATATTTTTATCTAGCTAATTTTTATGGGGATATCGTGTTACTGATCTGATGGTAAATTTATTGTTGACTTTATTTGAAAAATTGTAAAACCTTTTTTGCAACATATTATAGTGATACTAAATTTAAATTGCTAAATAGTTGGTAATTCTGTTGCTAAATTGATCATACTGTTTATGTTGTTATTTTGATAGTATTATGTTACTAATTAGCAATAACAAATTTCTCCTTCTTTGCTTTTGTTGTTAACAGACAAATTTCTTGTAGTGTTTAAGTCATTTTAAAAATAGTTTGAGTTATTTTAACTAATTTTAAAAATAGTCTAAGTCATTTTTAAAAATAGTCTGAGTCGTTTTAAGTGATTTTAAAAACAGTCTGAATCGTTTTAATTTATTTTAAAAACAGTCTGAGTCATTTTAAGTAATTTTAAAAATAGTTTGAGCCTTTTTAAACACAGTATGAGTCGTTTTAAGTCATTTTAAAACAATCCGAGCCGTTTTAAATCATTTTAAAACAGTCCGAGTCATTTTAAATCATTTTAAAACAGTATGAGTCGTTTTAAAAATAGTTTGAGTCGTTTTAAATTCTTTTAAAAACAGTTTTAATCATTTTAAGTCATATTAAAAACAATCTGAGTCGTTTTAAAAACAGACGGAGTCGTTTTAAGTCATTTTATAAACAATCCGAATCGTTTTAAATTATTTTAAAAACAGTCTGAGTCGTTTTAGGTCGTTTGGTAAATAGCTGGATAGTGTGAAGCAAACAACTAGATCAACTCTTTGTTGATAAAATCTTTTCATCGATAGCTCGATAAGTTTGTGGGCTTAAAGTCAATAATTGTTGATTGAATATATAAAAAAATTTGAGGTCGGTACTACTTTAAGAAGATTTTTAGGTTTTAAACCACTAAACTTTTTTATTAGTATAAAATACCGATTCAAACATATTAATTGGAGTTTGATAGTACTAGCATAATCATATATATCCCTTAAAATCTGTTTTGTTCCATTATAGCACTACACTTTCTCTCTCTACAATAAAAAAAATATCATCGCCACCACAATTTAAACGGAGCTCCGCTGCCGTTGCCGGAACTCCGACAATTCGCTGTCACGCTCTTTTTCTCATCACTGTCGCTGGAGCTACTGAGATTCTCTCACTCATCTCAATTGCTCCGCCCCTCTCTCTCTATATATATATGTATGTATATATATATATATATATATATATATATGCATATATCCGATCTAGTAGCCTCTGATCTCCGATCTGACCCCCTCTCTTTCTATGTCTACTGAGTAATCTCTCCGATGGTGACAGTCCATTGGTGGTGAGGTTATGGTGAGACTGCTGAAAGTCATTTTTTTCATTCCCCAGGACCTGCATTTGCAAATTCAATAGTGTAATTATTTAATTACACTTTGACCCATAAGTTGTAAGAGTTTAATAAGTGAGCATCTAATGTTTAAAAACACATAATATTAAACACATACATACATTTTATTTCATAAGTTTGTCATTTTTGTATAAGAGTTTATATTAGAATGTTATTAATATATTAGACTATCGTAATATATTAGGTTGTCAAAAAATTTGTATTAGATTGTTAAATTTTTTATTTATATTGTTTATTACTTTATCAAAAAAATTATATTAGATTGTTTAAAAAATTGTATTAAATTATCAAAACAATTAATATATTGTCTAATAAATCTTATTATATAGTCAATTTTTTGTATTAAAAATTACCCAAAAACTTGAATTATATTGTAAAAAAAAATTGTATTAAATTGTCAACAAAAATTGTACTCTCTCCGTTCCATATTACTTGTCTACTATAAATTTACGTGCATTTTGTTGTGCATTATTTATGTAACTAAAATGACAGAATAACACATTTGAAAAATGTTTTACATAGTCAAATTTAATTTGAGTGTATAAAAGTTTTTTGAAATTTTTTATTTTAGCAATTTTAGATACGTTTTTTTTATCTCAAAATGCACGTATTACGATTGTGGACAAGTAAATTGGAACGGGTGGAGTATTAGATTGTAAAAAAAATTATATAAAATTGTCAAAAATGTTGTATTAGATTGTCATTTTTTTGTACTAAATTACCACAAAAATTGAATTATTTTGTTAAATTTTTTGTATTAGATTGTCAAAAAAATTGTATTAGATTGTCAAAAAATATATTAGATTGTCAAATATTTATATTAGGTTGTCAAAAAAAATTATATTAAATTACCAAAAAAATGCTATTAGATTGTCAAAAAATTGTATTAGATTGTCATAAAAAATTTATTATATTTTCTATTAGATTGTTAAAAATTTGTATTAGATTGTCGAGAATTTACATTATATTTTTAAAAAAATTGTATTAGATTGTTAAAAAAAATATTATATTATCTGTACTTTTTATTAGATTGTCAATTTTTTATTTTAGCAATTTAGATACGCTTTTTTTATCTCAAAATACACGTGTTACGATTATGGACAAGTAAATTGGAATGGGTGGAGTATTAGATTGTAAAAAAAATTATATAAAATTACCAAAAATATTGTATTAGATTTTCATTTTTTTGTATTAAATTACGGCAAAAATAGAATTATATTGTTAAAAATTTTGTATTAGATTGTCAAAAAAAATTGGTTTTTTTTTGGATTTTTGTAAAAAATAAATTTTTGGATTTTGTAAGAATTTTTTATTTTTTTTCCAAATTTTTTATTGTTTTCCAAATTTTTTATTTTTTTTCCAAATTTTATAAATTTTCTGGATTTTTTATTTTTTTTCTGATATTTTTTATTTTTTTGAGTATTTTTTATTTTTCCAGATTTTTTATAAATTTTGTATTAGATTGTTAAAAAAATTAATTTTTTGTATTTTATTTTTGTAAAAAATTAATTATTGCGATTTATTAAGAATATTTTGGATTTTTTCAGAAATTTTTAATTTTTTTAGAATTTTTTTTAATTTTTTTCCAATATTTATTTATTTTTTTTCCATATTTTTAGTTTTTTTTTCCAGATTTTCTAATTTTTCAAGATTTTTATTTTTATTTTTTTCTGAATTTTTTATGAGTTTTTTTTTTTGTCAACGCCGGAGACCGATTAATGGTTTTGGTATTAGTTAAAGTTTTATTGGGCCAAATATGTTGAACTTATTATGTGTTTTAGAAAAGAGTAATAATTTGCAATAAATAGTTTGTAAATGGTATTAAATCTTAAATATGTAGTTTTAAATGGCATACAACACAAATTCACTTTGAATATACTTGGTTGTCATGGCCTTAATTAATAGATATTCTTACTTGGGTATATGTTATATTAAAGATAACATGCCCAAGTTGTTACTTTATTGAACACACAAAAGTTCCAAAAGTATGCCAACATATTCAACCCCCTTTCTAGGTTTTTCATAAGGTCCAACATATATTAAACAAGCTGAAATAAGTTGCAATTTCAACAGAAGCATACAACTGAAAACCTCGATTGCGAATAATAAGGATTCTGTCTTCAATACCAAATATGGATTGGTTTCATTATAAATTTATGTTGATATAAAAACAAAGATCCTATCAAAAGGAGATATCAAGTAATGAATATCGGTAGCTAATACAAGGTCAAAATACAAAGAATGAAGGAGCTAGATTGATTGGAATATATTTTAAACTTGGAAACAGTTCAAGGCTTGCTATGTAGTTAGTATGTATTCAGAATATTATTTCTATACGTATAGGAATACCTGCGAAATACTTTGAGATCATATCACTAATAAGAAATCATTTGATTTGTAATGATAGTTGTAACTGGGAGATTTGATAAAGTACATAAAAAGAGACATAATTTCTCAAAGCCCGAATTGATACATATGTAAATTTATAGGACTAGAATACTCTTATTTTTCATTAAATAACATCTTTCAAAATACTCCTTCAAATTCTTCATAAATTACTCCGAATATTACCATATTTTGTATTTATTATATCTTCTCTCTCATATATTTCTTTATGACAAATTAAAAACACATATCTAATGGAGCATCATTCTCAATTTTTATTTAATTTAATATTTGTTATATATAATCTAGTATCTGTTGTGTGACATATTAGCTCGTTATAGATATATATATCTCTATATATATTTATAACGAGCTAATATGTCACACAACACGTTATCAGCACGATACTCATTGTAGAGTATTTGGCTGGAGATTTTGGGTAAACTCATGGATATTGAGTAATAAAGGGAAAAAAAACGATGATGGTATTGTAGCGCCCCAAAATCCATAAAAACGGACATCGAGGCATGACCTTTTTAAATAAAAGGAAAGTGAAACCTGTTGGTACAAAATTAAAATTTTAAAAGAAAACACTTGCGAGCTAAAGGAATAATTAATCAATTAAATAAAATTGTTTGCCAAACGCGGCTACAAGACGAGATAAAATAAACGAATGTAAATTGTCCAAAGGCTACAACCTCAAAATATAATCTAAGTGAAAAGAAAGCGAAAGCCCTAAACCCATGATGTCGCATTGCAACAGCTCTTATCCAAACATGCCAACCTAAGTGGTACCTGAAAGACAAAATTGTAACGGTGAGTCCCACGCACATAAATAGACGGGACGGCACCATAAAATACCGTCACTCCATCCCATAAATGCAAGAACCCACAAACAACAACTACGATAAACAACATATAAAAAGAAATATAATAACATACTACAACGAGATAAATTAAATAACTTCAACACACAACAATAGCATACATGGACCTCTCACGCCACCTACCCCAGTCCGTAAGGTATGTCATTCCCTATCCCTTCGGTCGTCTTCTGTCCCCGAAATTAGGGAGAGACAGAGACCATTGCTAACATAAAAATAGATTTATAGTGCGCACTTGGACCTCTCACGCCACTCGTCCCAGTCCGTAAGACGAGTCATTCCCTATCCCTTCGGCCATCTTATGTCTCCAGAATTAGGAAGAGACATAGACCATTGCTAACAATAAATTAAATATAATGCACACTGGGACCTCTCACGCCACTCGCCCCAGTCCGTAAGACGAGTCATTCCCTATCCCCTCGGCCATCTTCTGTCCCCGGAATTAGGGAGAGACAGAGACCATTGCCACTACAACTAAATCACAAGTCCTCGGCCAATAATATAAATCCACGCAAATATCATATTCTCATACGGCATCGGCCAATAATATAAATCCACACAAATATCACATTCTCATACGTCAATCAAACGTAATTCAACATAACCCATAATCATAGGTGCTAGATTCACAACTAGCCAAACAAGTCCAATTAACATAAAATCCTATTCGGGTATTTTAGCAAACACCTTATATGCGCAATCTAAAACTCATCTTTATTCAACAATATTTTACCCAATTCTACCAACAACTATAATAAGCATATACAACGCATAAAACACGTAAACCCATCAATATACTCATTAATCCGAAATTAATATATCGCAAGTCTCAACTTCTACAATTCTATTAATGGAATTAAAATTGCAACAAATAAAAACCCAATTAACAATCTAAGAACATAATTAAGATAAAAGGCAAAAACCCCCAATTTATAATAAACGCATGACATAATCCTAACATACACCCTCGTCTAGTCATAATGAATAACCCCCGTTACCTTAGCGTGTAGAGGAGATGTTTCCGGTAAGAATCCGCTAACGTGGTTCTTCTTCTCCTTCCTAAGCTTTGGTTTCTCTCTTTTTCTCTCTTTTCTCTCTTGTTTTAGGTTTCTGTTTTGAAAAAGTGGGCTGAATTGAATAGATAAAAACTGTTTTGAGTAAGTTTGTGGAAGCGAACTATTTGGTCCCTAAAGTTCTAAAAGTTAACTCTTAATCCAAAAATATAGTTTTACTACTCAAAAATACAAATCTTTAGAAACAAATCTATTGGGTCCTTTTTATTAGTAAAATTAGTAACAGGTTTTTAAAATAAAGTTTTTCGGAAGAGTTTCGATTTTTGGTTAAAAATTAGTCGAGTGACCGGTTTTTGGTAAAATTTGAATAAAACGTTTTTGGATAAATTAATTCCTAATTAAAAACACTTATAAAAATACGGGATGTTACAGGTATACACTTGAATATTGGG